>JAPYYZ010003552.1:0-12930 GCA_030522705.1 Eretmocerus eremicus
TACCAACACTATATGTATCAGTTTCATGTAAGTATGAATGATCTCTGTTGTAATAATACAAACTCCACCTGTCCATCTCATTCCCTACCCAAACAGTCTGATTTGTTCGTCTGCTAGACAGCTCAATACTGACCTGTCGCAAAATGAAAACTGATCCCGCCAATTGGATAAAACGTTCAGCATAATATTCAGAGTCACGTATGTTGCTACAAAGTACGGTAGTCAAAAAGGGGTCTTTCATGAGATACAGCTCGGGTAGGGTTACACTTCATATCTTATTTCGACAACTCGAGGTATGGACCACTTTTGACTGATACTCGGCTGTGGGGGGAAATTCGCAGGTTCGGGTCCCGAGAGATGGCGCGGATCGCTGCTTTCTAAGGTAGAAAAAGCCACGTGACCTCCGTATACAGACACGTAGCTGCGTTTGTGGGCCAAAATCTATGTATTTCTTCTACCTTAGAGCGTTTCAGGAGTTATCCGCCAGATGTGACACTTTCGCCCGAACCTGCGAATTGGTGCAGAGCGATGTAACACGAGAAAAATCAACTTCCATTGAGGCTAACGGAGGAAATGAGATTCTAGCAAAAAAATTTGATACGAAATACTTGCTCTGTTTCTGCATACCGAAGAGCCATCTTTGCATCTATCGTAACAGAAATTGTTCCAAAGTTTCCACCGAAACGACGTCAGAATTTGATTGAAGAGGCCATCTTGAATAATCTCTCGACAAAAAGTATATCTTACAAAATGAGTTTCACGTAAGCCTTGAGCAATATAACGAGAATTTTCATGTAAAACGTGAGCGAATGCAATTATTTCAGGCAAAACAAAACTAAAAGTAGCTCAAAATTAATTTCGAAGGCCACCCTGATGATACCATAATTTTGAAAGCAACCAAGCGCCAAAGGCTCGAAGAATTAACAATCTGACGATCACACCAAGATTTTTTCTCGTGCACTCTGAGAGTATGAACGAAGGAGACGCAAATTGCTAGAGTTTCGGCCCACAATGAGAGAACGATGCGTTTGGCGTGTTGCAGGTGCGCGTACGACATACTGAAGAAGCGCGACAAGAAGAAGAAGCGTCTGTGCCCCGACTGCCACAAGTCGGTGAGCTCGCGGCTGTATCTGCACTGCGACACCGACAGCCACGACGTTAACCCGCTGGGCCACAGTTCCTTGAGCCTCGCCTCGCTTCGCGCGAGCAGCCTCGCCACCCTCGAGGACTGCCACGCGACCAGCAGCGTCTAACTCTGCATCTCGTCTTCTCCAAATTCTAATACCCCTTCGGAAACGGTCCGTTGCTCCCCGCACCCTTATTCTTGAAAGCAGCGCAATTTCAATTGATCAGGCTCGTGACGGGCTCTTGGGTCAAGGATTCGGCCGAAACTTTAGGAATTGGCTCCTTTTGGCACCGAAAGATGATATTATAAAGATACCGAGTCTGACGCTCAAGAGTTTCAGAGTTACAGTTCTGTGACATTCACATTGTTCATACACCGAGTTTTACATTATATAAGGGATGCTTGAAAGTTAGACACCTCACGAGACAGTTGATGGAATGTAAAGTATGTTGCGTTGTCGTATCAATAATTTTCTGAATAGGCCAATTCATAAAGAAGAAAAGTTTTTGTTGTGATACTTTGAGCCTAAGGTCCAAAAAATATAAGACACTGTTTTGATAATAGAACAGGTCCGAAAAATGTTTTGGACGGTTTTTCATATGTGCAGGTGTTATACTCATAATGCTTTTATTAAGTAGTTTACATAGACTGTAGCTCTGAATCACAAAGCGTGAGACTCCGTGGCTTCAAATATCATCCTTCGTTGCCAAAAACAGTCAAATCCTGAAGTTTCAGAAAAAAATCCTTGACCCGAAGGTCGGACACCCTCCTGGTGAGTCCAACTGAGCAAATTGTCGTGCATTTCGATTAAACATGCAATGTATGTGAAATACGTTAACTTGGATGGTTAATTCGCTTCAGAAATTTGTAGCTGCTCCGTCAATTTTTCCTCGGGCGATTCAATGTTGGGCACCGAGCCCTTTGATTGTCATGCTCGTCGGCGTCATGAAAATAATGTTGGAATTAGGTGTTCACAGTGCGCATTGAATCACTCGCAATATGTTTGAGCGTTAGTGATTGTCAATTTTTTGGACAGAGTGATGCATGAATTCAATGGACAAGTGGAGTTATTTACCCCTCCAAACAAAAGTAATTGCTTTCCGTGGATTACGGAAGGTTTTGCGGAAAGCGCGTTTTAAGCAAGAAAAATGTCATCTTCTCGGATTCCCTAGTTTATCATACACTATTGAACGAGCAAAATTTTTTGGAGTTACCATCATGGATAGTCATTTCAAGAGTCGTCTCTGAAAACCTTCTGTTTATTAAAATACTTACTTTGACTCCTAGCTGGGAACGGATATGCCAATCGTAAGAGCTAATAAATCAAGTATCTCTCGTGTCGTGGAATAGGTAATACTTGTTACGGGTTTCTGGAGTGAAAATATTGTTCTTAGCCGGATTTAATTTAAAACAAGTACAATTTAATGCGTTCAGTCCGTCAAAGTATTTGCGGTCGTTTGCAAAACTTACATCAATCCGCACCAAGTATCACAAAAATAGGTCTTTTGGAGATAAAATTACGGAAAATTCAAGAGTTCCCAAGTCGCTCATCGTTGTCAAAAAGTATCGAATTCTTAGAGAAAAGATCGGTTCTTTCCCAATATTTTGTAGACATTGGAAGTCAACATCACACCAAACATTTTGAATGAAATCTTTCGTGATACGATAATTTGTGAGTTATTTTCAATAAATCATGAATTGAACATGGATAATTCTTCGGTCAAGACATTTCGCAAGTTAGATTATGTGCATCGTCCCCTCGGAAGACGTGAAACAGATCATTCTAAAACAGCCCCAAAATATTTCGTAATTCGTCAGTTTCTAGACCAGCTGTGCGTA
This sequence comes from Eretmocerus eremicus, assembly GCA_030522705.1. Classification (NCBI taxonomy): domain Eukaryota; kingdom Metazoa; phylum Arthropoda; class Insecta; order Hymenoptera; family Aphelinidae; genus Eretmocerus; species Eretmocerus eremicus. The sequence continues at coordinate 2,966 of JAPYYZ010003552.1, forward strand.
ACCTGGAAAATTACGCAAAGTTTGTGGAAGTATGGGATTCTTCACGTATATTGAAAAATGCTTCAACCGCAATTTCTTAATCCACGGAAAGCAAACTATTATATTGAATTGCTGAAAGATACAATGATGACTATTTTACTTACTTGGGTTTCATATTGAGTACTGTAAATATTGTGGCTTGTACTCCGACTTATGATATCTATAATATTTGTTCCCCTGTGATTTTATAACCCAATAAGCATAATGTACTAGCACCCAGATTTGATATTCGCGTTTTTTTGTCAACTCAAGTGGGAGTTATGAAAGATGTTTTACTTGGAGTGCGTGTGAGTCATTCTTCTCATTGACGAAGCAAAGTCAATCTTCAAAACGGAACAACATCTCACAAACTCACTCCATCGCAGCGGAATGAACGAACGCGTTCATTTTCGAATGTTCAATGAGCCTCAGAGGCATACCGCGAACCGAGGTGACTTGGCCGCATCACAGGGAAAATATTACTAATGGAGCTTTTTTGACTTGATACCGCCTAACGGGAGCTGTAGAGATATTTTGAAACTCGGGATCTTTACTGTTCGTGTATTGGGCACAAATGGCCCTCGAAGTAGTTTTACAAACCTGTTTTTCCATTGGCATGAATCAAGAATCTTCACTTGAAACTTTTCATGTCGATTTCTTTTTGGACGACCGACGCCTCAGATGATTTAAACAAAGACCGAATACTCTTTTTTCTATTCTTCATTCCCTCCCTACTTCTTGAGTTATTGTTGAATAAAACGCTGCAATTCAAAATGACCATTCGATCTAAGAAGAAGCTTAGATTAACTCTCGAATGATTTGAGGGTAACTTGGACCACCCTGTTCCTTGCAATTTTTGAAAAAATTGATGAATGAAAGCGAATCTTGACCATGCTATCTCGTAGTACGTATCAAGACTCGCGCAAAGATGAATTATGGCTGATTACATTGTTGATTACATTGGTTGATGAAATTTAATTCGTGATTCGTAATGAAAATTTGACCGGTAAGCCAACAGTGTGCGAGGTCACCCCGTTTCAAGGTACTCAACATCTCATGAATCGAAGCAACTTATGCATTTAAAATTCATGTGGAATCCTCACAACGATATAATCATTCTAAGATGAGACGACGATATCTCTCATGGATCTTACAGGTATCGATGTAGTGCGAGGAGGTGCAATGCTTCCCTCTAGTCGTCAAATACGGAGTGAAAATCATATTTTTACATCCACTCAACGTAAAATGTGATCGTCATCGTTTGCTGTGCCCACTACTCCGATTATTCAGCACTAAATGTGTAACAAGTGCCAATAGGGAACACGAGGTGTTTTCTGCCAAATTAAAAATACGAAATATCTCCCTCAATATAATGAGAGACTCACGAAGTGATTTAGTCTGTATTTATTTGAGAATAATCATGTAACGAAGTGAACCCAGTTTCGTGAGTGTACTGAGTACCGTGACACCTAAGGTATAGAGTATGTGAAGAATGAAGTGATTTGGATCGATCAAAGATCACTCTTGCTTTCGCGAAATCCAAAAATCGTTTTTTGCGACTTCCAATCTTGATTCTTTGAAATTTTCAAATTCAGGTGGAAGCTCCTCCAAGATTTTTGACTCCACCAATTTTATTGTACCCAGAGCCTCTTGATTTTTTCAATACCTTTAGAATGCCTTTTTTACAGCAGGGAAATTCAATTTTGTACAAATTTAATGGGCACATTACGAGCAGTACAGGTGTATCTTGATCCAATTTCGTGAGCCCAGTACAATCTCATAGGAATCACACTTTTTGAATCTTTCTCGTAGAATGACGATAACTTTGTTTGTAATGGTCCAAATGTAACCTCTGGAGGAGAATTTTCCAGGTAATTACACACAGCATTTTGCTATGAGATTCATTTACTAGAAATGGATTCCATGATGAGGAGACTCGGTCATTCACGATATTATGAAATTGGGTACACCCCCTCGTCGTCTCTCAAAAAGTAACTCCTGGTCACTCAAATTGGATGTATAATAATTTATTCTGTAAAGCGCTCTAAACATTCCAAAGTAAATATGAGCCACGTGAAAAATATCGAAAGATATGAGAGTTACAGGTAAAATCGCTTACTATCATGAAATTGGGTTTACACTCCACATGATTGTGGGGAAAGTTTTTCATTAGACATCATCAGTATGAGATCTTCTTCAAGAAGATAGAAGTAACCTGCCATACTAATTTCTCCAGAGTCCAATAAGCTTTTCTGAATTTTCTTTCAAATCAAGTTCCTCTAAAAAATTTCGATGTCTGGGCAGAATACCGAAAACTTGTGAATATAAATAATTTTCAAACACTGGAAATCCTATCACGACCTGGGGTGGAATTCTTAAGCTCCAGTTGAAGTCTCGAAACCCGCCATTACTGTAAACTTACGAAGTATATCATATTCGATTAATCCATCACGTAGAATTCGAAATTGTTCAGATTATTGCCATTGACGGTGTTACACTCTGCACCAAAGCCGAGATACATATAAAAATTGAGGGGTAATCCATACGTATATAAATAGAGAAGGAAGAGGATAACAGAGTTTATCTTCCTTTTAGATGTATATAAATATTTTTCACACGTAAGAATGTTCAGAGATCTTGAGATTGGAATATTAGCGAAAGCCATTCTTTGATTGCCCGCGGGTACAATCATCTTGATACAGCCATTCTCAAGGATATGTATAACTTCCAAACCTCTACGAAATTCAATGTACGATAAAAATAAAGGAAACGTTCTCATAATAATATATCCCCGTCCCGAGCAGATATTTACGAGGATAATCCTTGCTGTGGGGATTATCTTGTATTCTCTGGTCCGAGTTATACATGGATAACTTGTTGTTGACGAGGTGATGGTTAGATTAAAAAAGTCTTCGCGCAGCAGCATATGAATGAATTTAAAATTATTGTTGAGGATTGTAAGTCTAGGGAAGCAGTTTTGCATATTCGTAATATTACTCGAACATCATGTGCAATTTTTCGTAAAAGTGAGTTGACTCTTAATCGCTGTATTTCAGAGCTGTGTTCGTAAACGGTTTCTAAGTAAATTATTTCTATCAGCTTTGAATATTTGTACAAAATATGGAGTTACAACGTTCGAAATTAATTGAATTTTATTCAATGCACCACACGTAGTCTGGGAGCACTTGGAAAGTATAAATGAGAGCGATTATAAATGAAAGACTTTTTTCCAACGATTCCTTGATTCGCGTACGTTGATGCTGGTTTATCATCATGAATCGATCACTTCCACAAAATTCATAAAAGTGTAATTCTAAAACTAAAACATTAACGTGTAGGTATGTACTTATGATGAGGTTCTGAAGAATTTCGGATTTTAGACGTAGCAGTTCCATTGTCAAATGCTCGAAGAATACTGATCAACACTGCGTAACCAAATATTTGAGGATTATCGATTAAACGAAGCACAAATGTAGTTGTAATAGTTAAGATCTTAACATGACGTCAAATACCACAGATTGAGTAAATGTTCCACAATTCAATCGCCTCGTGGCAATGGCGAAATTCAAAAAGTATGCATCGAAAAGGTATGAATAAAAATTGAAGCCCGAAATATTGGAAAGATCAAATCAGATAGAGCACGAGCGAACGAGATGATACTGCGACATGTACTACGAGTGTCGATAGACTATCTCAAAGAAAGTACGAATAAATTTAAACTGAATAACATTTTGGCACGTTCCGTGCCGCATTGTTGGCTTCAATGTCGTAGTGCCTACGTCGTAAAAATGAGTATTGATTTGAGTGATTTATTCATTCAAAAATTACTTTCTCACCGTTTTAATATTGAAATCATCTGTATGTTCACTTTTTAATGTTCCATGTTTTGGTTTTCTCATTATTTTTGTCGAACGTTGTATAAATTATAGTACAGGTGGAATGAAAAATTATTTTAGGAAAATAAACATGGAAAATGAAAGACCTCACGAGTTTCAGATTATTTTATTCAATTGCAAGATCCAGCATGATTACCTAGGAATCTCTATTTTTGGCCAAGTTCAACAATACGCACCAAAGAGACGTCTTTTCTTCCAATGGGACGTAAAAACGTGAGTTTCCTACTAATTAAGATCCTCATTAATGAGTCTGGCGAATTTTGGATCCTCGAAGTGCTGATACTATTGTTTCGACCTCTCAATCGAGGGATATACATTTTAGAGGTTTTTAATCCAAATTCACAACATTGATCACGAATATTTTTGGATTTCAGAATTACAAAAGTGTATGGAAAATATCTGACAATAGAAATTGTAGAATTCGCTCACGTATTTGTATTTTGTGGTTTATTCGTTTCCGGTGCTTGTGGATGAAATTCTGATTACGTTGATGTGGGCTGCATAGAATGAATGAAATATCTAAGATATAAAACTGCCCGAGGAATATTTTTGAATTATTCAATTTAAAAAAAAGTTTCAAATCAGCACTCTACTCCTTAGTGTTTTATTATTATGAACTTTTCTGGGTGAGGTATAAATTGAATTGAATGCATTGCACCTGATGGCCATATTGTAAAATTTCTATAGTACTATTCTGAAGGGGAAGTGAGATCCTCGTCCAATGTTTGCAAGTTATTATTTCACACTTCGAATTCTACAACTGTGGGGAAGAATATAACATTTTTTGATGAACAAACAAAGATTTGAAGATAAATTTTCGAAGGTGCATGATAGTACAAAATTGAAAAGCTACCTCCCGGTCTGTGTTAACAACTAGATGTTATTGTTACAATATATTTTTGCGATGTAGCATGATATATCAAGTTGCACAGGTCTTCTGACATTTTTGACAGAACTAACAAAAACTAATAACAGAGTTTCAATGACATTCAGTGGTTAAGGGGGTAACCAGTCGTATTTGAGAGCATGAGCTGGATGATAAAGTCACTGATTTCTACCCAAGAGAACTCCTCCTTTCTATTTCCTTTGTTAAAAAATAGAAGTCTTGCATGATTAAATTGCTATTGCAGCCGAGTAAATAATCAAAAATGAAGTTACAGAAGATGACTTCACGGATTGTAATGAAGAAGGGGTATCAACACCTGGGCAAAGAGATACAGGCTCAACATCAGCCCTCGTGTTTTGAATTCCCTCACGGCGATATATACGAAATATATGTATAGTTTCACGTTTCTTACGCGTGACTATATACATGATAGACATACTTACAAAGTTACATATACATCATTTTCCTCAATATTTTTCTGTTCATGACTCTCGATTTTTCCCGACTTTTCTTCTAATTTGAAGGAAAAGAATCGAAGAGTTCTGGAAACATTAGTTTTCATCAATCTCTTGTGCGCTAGCACGTCAACTTATTCTTACAGAACAAAAACTAACATCTTTTCCCCTTGTTTAGACATACATTATAGTACATAACACACATCAATTTCGGAGTCATCAAAATTTTACAAACCGTCATCCATTTGTGAATGGAATCAATCCATTTTTCCAACCCTTGCCTCAACAATCTAACATTCTCTAGATGCTAGAATCTCAACCAATTCTTAGTGGTAGTTCATAAAATTGAGAATAATGTATCTACATCAGTCAAAATGCTTTAATCAATGAAATACATCACTATTCCTCATGTATTCCAGAAAGCCAATAACTGCCCAGTAAATCAGAATTGATTTTGACTGTGAATAGTCGGCATTTAAATTCAATTCTGTTCGAACCCTCCACAGAGAATGGAAGAGTCCATCAATTAATTAATATTAAAAGATCGATATCTCTATTTTGCAAGACCCATGCTGCAGTTGAACGAGTTAAATGCTAGTTCAGCACATATATATTTTCAGGACTGCTGTTCGAAATTTATAAGTAAGCAATCTTTCATGTGAAATCTTTCAAAGTTCCCATGACAGAACACGATTGTTGAGAAAAAGTATCAAATCTTCTTAGAACTGCATTATTTTAAACATTGTTTTACAACATACATCTACAGTCTCTATCTGTGTAAATTGTTGAAAATGAAGGGATAAGAAGATGCTCCACCATTCATATTTTTTATGGGAATTGCGAGACCATCAATAGCTATAAAGCACGAAGGATTAAATCACAAAGGCGTCAAATCAAGTCAATTCGATCCTGCCTTCTATTTGTTCATAATTCCACTCAGAAACCAACTTGATAGTAACAGAAAGAAATGAAAAAAAAATTGGAAAAGTTCGATTAATCATCTAGGACAATGGTATAATCCCAGGGAACAGATCAGTAGTTTCTAATGAAAATGATTCAGCTCTGGCATCTCTTAGTAATAATAGCTCGAGATAGCCTCATTCAAGTAATTTCAAATCCTTCTCGAGTTCTTAGATACCTCATACCACCAATCTATAGCAAGATTGGTTTCAAAACTCTACTTCGCAATCAGATGAACAATTTTGAAACGGCAAAATATGATCAAGGGCTCAAATATAGGATTATGAAAGAACCATTGTTTCCGTTTTCAAGTCATCAAAGTGAGATTTGCGAGAAAAAAAAAATCAATCACAAAGGGCAGAATCAAATCAGAAGTACCTAATCTATCACGCAAAATGCAGCTTCGCTGTTGTCATGAGTCCATATCGCATTAATCTGAACCAAGAAATCGCATCACTGCTACTTAAAATGATATTTCTTAGAGACAGATAAGAGGAGGAAAGATCAATCAGTTAATTCACTGAAATAAATCAAATTGATAAAGATAACGAAGAGAGTTAGGATATACGCTCGAGGTTAGCCTTGTCAGCGTAAATTATAAGATTCCTTCCCCCCTAGGACTTTTACCGGGTGGGGTTAGCTTCTGTGAAATATAGCTCAAAAGCTGCTCTTTGTACCTCCGAATCAATACCATACAGTTCCAGATGAGCTGTTAGAGTCTTTGCATCCAATGGGTCATACGGAGCCACAGTTGGTGCACCGGCCACGATGCAGTCGGCTATAGCACACAGAAATGTCATCCACTGCACCGCAAACGATTCATGCAGTATGACATCGGAGCTCGTAGATCTTTCATGAGCATGCTTCAACATCAGTGCTATCATGGAGATACCGAACTGAAAATTATACAATAAAAATGAAGTGATAAATACAAACGGTAGATAGTTGAAAAATGGCCAGAACCTCAAACGCAGGACTGAGTCGGAGAACTGTCCGACCAGTACATTCAATTCGTCCCTCGTCAAGTCATAGGAATAAATCAAACAATAGCGGAGAAAGTATCATTGACTCACCTTACTAGATAATGCGAACGTGAGACTGTTACTTTTGGATGGTTGATTAGTTGAATCGACGAATTCTTTCGATAGACTCATCAGTAACAGACTGCTAATACAAATTTCCTCCACCCACTTGTAAAATTCGGTGTAGAAGCTATTCAACAGGTGAGAATCCCTTCGGCCGATTATTACCAAGCCTTTGATAACGCCGGCCCATAACTTGGCCAACTTAAATTCGTGATCCTTGACATTGAGACATGCCAGAAACCGGAGGAACAAAGTCTGGAATGAGTTGCAAAAGAAATAATGAGTCCATCAGTTTCACATATAGTCACGATTGTTTTTTCTTTAAATAATATACTTGCCTTTCCTTTGCGAATGCTGAGGAAACTTGCAAATTTGTCTTCTTGTATCGATTGTAAAAGAGGAGTCATGATGGATGAAATCAATTCCTCTCTTTCTTTAACCAAATCTCTTGGCTCGGACTCGGGAACAGGTTCACCGTCTAGCTGTTGTTGCTGATCTTTCAACTGCTGTTCTCGCTGATGATCAGCCAATATCGCGAGAGGATTGTTTTTGTCCTCTAGTTTCAACAGCAATATGTAGAGCTATAAAGAGACAAATTATGTATCAGAGAACTCAGTCTGGGTACACTAATATGTGCCAAAAAGAACAATAGTGGAATTCATGAAAAACTCGCTACAAGTAGTTTGCCGAAATAAATCTTGCTTTAGTACTCGCCACGCACTCGACCAATACAATAGATGAGAAGGAATAATATTTAGACAATAAACGATTATTGGATCATACCCTTTCAATTTCCAACAAAAGTTGCCGAGTTCTCTTCATATCTTTCTGTAAGTTTGTTGAAGATTGCTGCGAGTCGCTATTGGAGACAACGTCCATGTCAATTATTTTTCTTGGAGCAGTGACACTACTGTATTGCAATTTGCCCAGCGAGTTTTCAAACTGCATTGGTGCATTGGCATTTTTGGTAAACGTGTGCTGTGGCTGCTCTTTGTCCCTGAAAGATCATAAATTTCTCCATCAGTATTAATCCTTTCAAGAAATTATCGAAAATTAATCAAAAAATAGAAACCTTGAGTCCTTGAAGAAACCATTATTGTTGTTGTTATTATTACTGCCAGGAGTTTTCTTGCCATCAATTCTCTCCTGACTTTTGTTTTGATTCTTTTTATTCAATCTATCACAGAACACTGTATAGTAGTAGTCGTCAATGTAGGGTTGATTGGTGTTCAACTGTAGCAGCTGGATGTTGTTCAGCCACTGCTTTTCTCTGTTGTTCATCAATCCAGCATATTCATCAAACTCTCCGGATGGTCCAAAGCCATTACTCACGTGATGATTGTAGTGATGATTATTCATCATGTGAGGATACATTGGGAATGGATGATGGCCTTGAAAGAATCTGTTCAGATGATTCATATTCTGATGATACTGATTATTTTTGAAAAACGGTTGATGATGGTTGTCTTGTCGGTCATTGTGATTGAATTGTTTACTCTGATTTCGGAAATGGTGCGGTATTGACTGATGGTTGTTCAAATGATGTGGCATCAGAAAGTGATCTGGACGCATGAATGGCATTGGTCCCATTCCATGATGGGGATGATGCTGTTTGGAAAAGATGATCACCATTAGGATATAATCCAAAGCCTAATTATTCTAAACAACGGTGCATTACATACAGGAAAATTATTGGGTGGGAAATTTCCATGAAGCTGCCTCTGACCCAATTGCATCAACAGATGAGGCGGAGGTAATGGATATCTAAAGTTGTTGCCTGGTTGATCTGTAAGTACCAAAGGTAATTAAATGAATTTCAGTTGAATAGGTTTGACTCCACTTGGGGCATGCGTGCCCATTTTGGGCCCTAGGACAGTTGTATTCCCGAGCGGAACGAACGAAGACGGTCTATTGAGCATGGCCATGCGAGACTTGGCACGACATATTTTTGTGTTCCAAGGTCCTCAAATCAAAAACTTTGATTTTTGAAAAGAAGAATTGAAAGTTACATTTACATCTTATGCAAAAGTGTGCATGATAGAAAGTCAACTCGAGTTATCAAACTCAATTTGAATGATCACAATACTGTGAGTATCAAACTGGCTATGACCTATAGTTGCAAACGGTTGATCGTCATTCAAGTGTGTATAACGAAAAAAATTTGATTTTGGGGACAACCCAGATCTCATGGGACATGCTAGTCAGGCAGATCTACTCATCCTCCAAATGGCGGTGAGATAATTTTCCTGACAATGTGGTTTCTCTCAAGAACCTGAGAATTTGTCAAAGAATAGTGTAACGATAGCGCTAGCTCTAGAATAGTCTAATGAAAGCAGATTTCCAATGGCCACTTTTTTGTCACTCCTTGCCTCTTTTTGTCCTCTTCCGAGTTATCAGCACTTCGTTAGAAACAAAAAGTGGTCATTGAAAATCTGCGCTATGAGCAATTTTCATTCTCATTTCTGATTTTTTTGTTCAGATGTAAATCCATAATAGAAATATATGAATTTGTAGATAATTTCTGCAAAAATTATGGGAATCTAATGTAAAATATTGTAAGCAGCCGGAATACTCACTTGGTAGTCGAATGTTTTGTAGGTGAGGAAACTGAGGTGGCAATCTAACATTTGGAGGGAAGATAAATGGAAACTGATTTGGAGCAACT
>JAPYYZ010003553.1:0-11482 GCA_030522705.1 Eretmocerus eremicus
TTTCAAGAACTTCACGAATGAACACCAAAATACAGACGGCGTAGCAAAAAGTCAGAAGTACATACAACTGACTAGCTAGGAGATCCTTTGTTTTTCTATCTTCTCCCTCTTTCTGTTGCTCCTCCTCCTCCTTCTCCTCTTCCTCCATTCGGAATTTACATCTTCCTTGTTTGGTATAACATTCTTCTATACCGGCTTCAATGAGCCTCTGCATGATGCTGTCAAACTTTTCAACGTAAGGCGACCCTTTTTCGTAAGTAAATGCAGAATAGTCGCTCAGATCTGTGGCTTTGGTTAACTTGATTATTCGTTTCTTATATTTTGCATACGCTGTATCGACAAGGAATTGAGATGTTGGGTCTGGTGCAAAACAGAATCGATCCTTATTTTTGATAAGTTTTTTGGTACATTCAACGTGGCTCATAATCCTCAGTCTTGGTTCGATCATTCTCATAAATTCTGTAGTATCGATGTAAAATTGCTTTTGGACAAATGGAGGAATGTATACATAAAATCCTTGTTTGAGTATATCTTCGGGCGTATCAAAAGATCGATCGCCCTTGATACATTTGACATCGGTTAATTTGCTAAATGCATCCGACGAGTACTTGACCGAAAGTAAGAGCAAGTTCAAGTAAATGACACGTGTGGTCAATCTCCTGGGCATCTTTTTCTTGGGTACACCCAAAAGAATCCGCGAAATACACTCTATTCTCAACTCACCATTGTGCAATCTCATTACGCGAACTGTTGTGGCGTAAATTATTACAATCAATGGAAACAGAGCCAAGTAGATGAAGATATCGCTGGTCAGATTAGTTTTCTCGATGGGCAAGACAGGTGCAATCATGGTGAATCGAGTCTGACTGTGCATTTTTCCCAAAACGACGCTGTTATTGAACAAGTTCGCACCGACCAAGAATTGCGTAGCCATCATATTCAATTCTCCCGTTCTGAACAATTTAAAAATCATCTGGAAGAATGTAGGATCTGCGGGTACGAGTTTTTGAAGGTGGAGCCTTGGAGAAAAATTCAATTTTTTCGAAAATATGTAGAGATATGTGTTTTCAAATTCATCAATCTGCGGTTTATCCTCCCTGTTTTCTTTCTTTAGTCGCATTAGCGAAGGATAATGATAAACGGGTACGTTGAACGGATGTTGATTCATGTTAGCCAGTTTATCTGGAAATATGATACTGCCATTATTAAAATCTTCTGAATGAAAAGTACGCCTAAAAGGATTATAGTGGTGGAGCATGATTTTTTGTGTCTTGTTTCCTTTTGATACTTCAGAAATTGCAAGATCCAGGAATTTCAGTGCCCATGCTGTTAGTAAGATTTCCTTCATAGTGCCGTATTCGGCTCCAGAGACGTTGTTGTCATTGTTGAATAGCACTACCAGGCATCTCGGCCGTGTTGGTACAGGGGAAAGTCTCGTGATGAGTTCTAAGGTATTTTTTACTGCCTCGTGCACGGCAGTGCTCTCATCCTCATTCAAAAGAATCATATACAGAGCTGTAGACCGAGGATATTTAAATACATTCAATTTGAACATCTTATTTTCACCATATCCGATTAATGTGTGCAAATCAACAAAAAGCAAGGGTATCTCTCGCATGAGTCGTTCAATGATCGAATTCCGTAGTTCCATATCAAAGCCATCACTCTTATTGATAAAAGTAATTATTTGAGAATACTTGAAGTGACTACTTGTTTGGCGGACGAAAGTATCAAGCCAATCGAATCGATGATCATGCAAATGTACTCTTTGGAACATCATTAATAAAAAGAAGCATAAAAAGGTACCCATCTTGCTCACACTTTTCTCAGAGATATGGTTATTAGTTTATTTGGCATGTGAAACCAAGTGTAAGCTTCAATTCTGAACACGATATGTATAGGTCTCCTGCCTATTTACGTTGCTTCTGAGTAGTGAGTTTTCGTTCAATGTACTGGTTCTCCAATCATTGTGATGAACATTATGCTGTCATAAATTATTACAGATGAGCTCTCTTGTCTTACATCAGATCTCTTTTTGGAACCGAATCAATCTTCTATTGCATCTCCCTCACCTTTGCCTGTGAATATAAGAATGAAAATTTCGTGAGAACTTATCATCTCTGAAGATGATCAACTGATGATTACGAATGTAGTGTAGAGCTTATATATGGTGTTCGCGCGACACTGTACATCTCTCCCTGTCCCTCCCTCTCACCACTTATCCCTATCCCACAATCCTTCATTACCCCGTTGAGCAGTAACAAGATGGACGCGAGCATATTCGAGCGCTTGCGCTGTAGTAAATACAACAAGATTTCCAAAGCCGTTACTCGAACAGTAAGAGTGAAAAGTGGATCAATTGTACTGATTCAAACTCGTGATAGTGGTATGAATTCCATATTTTGTATCACTACTATGAATATAAATTGCTCAGAAATCATTGATTAATCGTATAATATCCTGTTGATCAAATAATCTTCAAATTGTTTAAACATCCCTTTTCTTACTTTTTTACATCATATGTATTCTAATCTGCTGATTGAGAATCTGGGAAAATTTCCCCTGCTCTCAATAAGTTTATACACTACATCGCGTAATTGTATTTCATCAATTTTTCAACAGCTGTGAGCACTATAACTCCAATGGGTAATCGATTAACTCCGCATTTATAAAATAACTTAGCAGCAGCGAAGTTTCAAGTGCAAAGGGCAAAAGTATGCACGACACTCATAGCTCGGAATATGAGTATGCGTGCATTCCTTGAGATGAGCACGAGAATACCGTCGCAACGCGCTTGGACGACGAGTTGCCAGTTAGGCATCCGCAGCGCATTCGCCGGCGGAGCTTTTTGCCAGCAAGTTTCCGATATTTGTCTATCAATCGAATGAGGAAAATTCGTATCCGCAGTGAGATGGTGTAGCGAAAATGATAGCGAATGAGCTGATGAAACAGACTCAAGTGGAGATGGAAATCCTCGAGACCAGTATTTGAACACAAAAGTATAATGCTTGTCAAGTCTACCACTCGAGCTTGCGAAAACTTATTAAATTTATAAATATATTAGTTCATTCCATTGTTAGTTCATTGAGCGAAGTGAATATGATTGCAAACGATTCATGATATCAATCGCAAAGCCAAGGGAACCAGATGAAAAAAATTTCATCAAAGCAAAGATCGATCTTAGCCGAATCAGCGCGTGGCTCTGTTGACCTCAAGCTCACCGGAGCACGATCTTCCGAGAAGTTTGGGATCTTGGCCGTAGAAAAAAGATATACGCAGTATTAATATATCTCTCAAGGGCACATACGGAAATTCGGGGAGATGCGCCGCCAAGGGAAGGCAAAAGTGTAATAGCTGGCCACTGCTTCGAGTGCGCGTTATCGGGTATCACAAAGACGCCGCACCGCCTACGCACAGTACCTAATATGCTTGATGCGAAGAATATTGAGAATCCGCAGGAAGACGAGGTTTGCGGGGATGCACGGACGAGAGAGCGCAGCTGCCACGTCTAAAAAATTCTGACGGATCAGCGAACGCTTTCTGAGATTTCGGCTGCGCGGCGTCCGAGCAGATGTTCCATACTCTCAGGTGTATGAACAAACTTAACAAATCAGTAAATTTTCAATATCAAATTATTACATCGTTGGGGCTTGAAAACTGCCCTGTTGTATGTTGCTCTAGAAGCTCAGTATGGTCTTAATGGGTACATGTACTTTACCTGAAAAACTCTTACCTGTTTGGGCCAGAATTATTTTTTCGCAAGTAAGTTTCTGTGTTCTGAATTGCTTGGCTTTATCCTCTTCAAATGAATGTTGTCAACTGACAGTCGAGCAGGAAACAGAATAATAGGAACAAATGTGGAGGAATCGCTGACTATACAAGGCAATCCCTACCTTTTTTTCATTTTGCTAAGTCACTGAACACCATGAGTCGTTAACAAAATTAACCCTTGATAATGCCTACTGTCGCATGACACGGTGGAAAACAGCTTTCACGAAATTGTCGAGATAAACGCCCAAAGAGATATCAATCCACGCAAGATATATCAATCGAAATTAAAAATAGAAAATGAATAACATCATACAATTGATCGCTGCTTTAGTTTTCTGACTCGATGAAATAGAACTGCGTCGCATGAATACTTCGCACAGAGTTGATATCGAAAACGCCGATTGCCGATCATGCATTTTGTATTGCTATGAGTATGCTACAATTTTTTCAGAACTAAAGTGAATTTATGGTATTAATGTTCAATATAAAGCGTCACAGTGGGTGCTGCTTTTCATTGCAGTTCCTCCACGTTGTAAAGAGCCCCACAAACTTGTTTCTATTTCTACGAAGACATAATAAACTTTTAGTAATACGCGAGATAAAGTGGACAGTCTCGATAACAGACTAATGTTATGGACTATTTGGTTTGAGTGCTAATATGCCGATATTAATGGGGCATTATCGTCTCCAAAAAGAAGCGATTCGAACCGTAACAAAGCGTTTCAGTTTCGTTACGCTCTTTCATACTGCCCTTTATTTACTGGCACCTGTTGCAGGAACATTGGTAGGTGGTAGCAAAATTTTAATGACCGATGCCTGCGCCCGTAAAAATTTCCCAATGGCAAATTGGAACCAGTCGCGTGATATAGAGTGACACGCTTCGTATCCCACTCTTCTGGGCTTTTTTGAGAAAGACAGCCCTAGCATGATCATTTTGACAAGCGATCAGCGCGAAGTTCATGTCTCATTGTATGCTTTCGATGTTCGAGCAATATTGCTGCTAAAAATTGTGATTTGATCCAAAAGCTAATTTTTAAAGAGTTTTATGCTGGAACTGAATTGTACCAGAGTATATCTATATATTTCATGAAGTCTGTCGACTCTAAGATACGTATTGAGTCATAATGTACATAAGCATAACCGCCACACGAAACAGTATGAAATTCTAGAATTTTCTATGGTCAAATTTTCTTGTTCTTTTTATTAAGCAATATCGAAAGATAACACATCGTTTTGAATAAACTGAAAATTCTGAAAAATTTGCGTAAGCTCAAGTTGTGGCTCGAGCTCGTGCTCGAGCCATATACAATAACGAATCTTACCTTAGATCATTAATTTATTTTATCATTCAATCGTTACTGTGGTTTAGGAGCCGAGAAACCCTTCTACGCTTTCGACAGGTCAAGAGCGTTGGTCTTTCATGAATTTTTGATGGTTATGCTCAAATAATTTTCGGTCACTTTGATGATAATTATTATCAACCAATTACACGTGAGAAAAGCGTCATACTTTCAGAGCTGATGTACGTAACTTACCGAACTCATTCGACAGTCGCACTGCTCATATTAGAGGACGCGCTTCTGAAGTGACTTCGCTATCAAATGCCGCTAAATGGGGTAATACCCGCAATGTCAGAGACAAGGGCGAGGGACAAGAGGGAGAGATACGGGAATATCGATAAGCAGGATAAATGGTCGATTGCCGATGAATGAACAGACGTGCTGAGGAGGAGATGATGCGCATTGCGCGAGTCGAGGGGGCAGATAAGGCTCGATCGACGACAGCTGGATGCCTTACGGTCCTTTATTTCTTGCAAGCGCACCCGCTATTTTAATCCATTTCTCATTTCTTGCAGTGTATCGAGTTCGGAAATGCCCCTCGTTCGGTCGTTCAATACTTGAGTTGTCAGAATTTATCGCTACCACAAATATTGACTATCCTTTGACGCGCACGCGTACTTTCTTGTGTCTCGAAAAGCTGACTGCGGCGCACTTACTAATACTTACCTACTCTGAACTTACTGTACCCGTGGTTATTGAGGGGGATTCCACTTTTTATCGAGTCAAAGTTTGATGGAAGTCCTTGGGAAAATAACAGTGCATAGATTGATTTTGTGAAATTATATGGACCACATTCCTGAGAATGATTACATTTCTGTCTTATCGAACTACAAGACACGATGCAGTGCCAAGCCTGACAGATTGAAGATTCCATGTCGCGTGGATTAAATTGGCTTACTTAGAAAATGATTATCAAAGAAACTGTCTCGGAAATTGTGCAAATTTTCAATTCAGTTCTCATCTGCCATGACATTATTTAAAGAAAAATTTACACAATTGAAAGTACCAACAAGTTTTGTCGATACAATTTATCTATTACAGTAAAAATTATACAACTGATGATTCATAAGAGAATACTCAGATATTCTATTTTCAACATTAGAGATACTAAATTATTATAGTTTTGCGGTTTGTATTTCCTTCGTCCGAGTGCATGTCAAATCGATCACAATGTGGAGTCCCCCATCTTGACGTCAAACCTAAGTCTTCGCAACACAGTTCATACGATTCTAACAGAGGATTTCTTGAGTTTTGTATGGTATTATTCGTGTCCAACGAGAAGAATAACGGGTGAGTGTATCATCGATCTTGATCGAACATCGTGAATCTTTTTGTTTTGATGAAAAATGAAAAACCTCGAAGGGTTTGATCAAATGGGCTTTGTCCATAGATGCAGCTCAGAATATTAAATGCACTGCTCATATTATAGACATATTTATTTCGCTTTATCTCTGGATAGGAGGCTCATTGGTTCAAATTCTCCAGAATTTCTTGATTTTTTACAAAAAAAAGGAGATTCCCAAGGTATGGTCAAGATCGGCGATCCGAACACATGGTGTTCCCCTTGTAAGAGTGGACCGCATGTTAATAATTACATTTAGTGCACGTCGTCATTTGAATCTGAGCTTGAAAATTTTCAAAACTCATAAGAACTCATATCAATTGGAGCTTCCTTCCTGATCTATTTCATGGACAATTTCTGTTCATCAGGCTTCTATTACACATGTTCATTGAAGAACCATACGCACACTGAAAGATCCATAATCACGTATAGTTTTTTTGATCATCCAGTGGTCGGAAAAATTTCCGAATCGGTTCGGTATAAATGTGGTGAAATTCATCGGGAAATATTGCGGTTTCGCTCAATACTTTTCAAGGACCACCAACGAAACTTCCTTCCGTTTCCCTTGTTGATTTTCTCTGAATGTCACTTCAATTATTGCCGAATAACGCTGCGCACTGTGTTCATTTTCATAATTGAACATATCTGGAGTTATAGAGCTCTGAACGCTCTGTACAGTTGTGATAATTAAAAAGTTTCGTTCACAGTAACATTCAACAACTCAGATATACAGACTACCGTTAAGTAAGGTTACTTTACCACGCTTCTGAAATCATCCTAAGAATTCACAGAAATTTGCAGTTGAACTTTTCAGCATATGAATTGAAAGATGTGATTTTCATTTTTATCTGTTGATCGGGATAGCTTGCAAGTCTGACGAAACATGGCGAGTTCTTATGACGATTTCAAAAGTGTGTCAAAGTACCTCATTCGACAGTACTTTTTCTTTAGTGCATTTGAAACAGGGGGTCAGAAAACAACATCAATTGGATTACACGTGGTCTATACGCGGGATATTTTAAACTATTCCGGTACCGATCTGGGAACTCAGGTCCACTTCGCGAACCGAGTAACGATCAATCCTGCTCTCGCGATACTCACCAGTAAGGGAACTAACTCACGCCATCATAATCACCGGGATCTGTGCACCGCGAACCTTGGCCTACAAGCATATCGGACAAGAGGCAGCTCGCAGACAAGAACCTCCGCCCGCCGTTGCGATCCGCGTTTTTTGCGCACTCGCGACCGGCGCGTTTAAGCATATGAGAATCAACGATAACCCGCGAGAAGGCCGCTCTTCCGCCACGAGAGGTTCCTACGGGTGCCAGAACACTACCCCGAGGCCAGATTCGCGCTACATTCCCACGGGCGCTGAGCGCTATGATGAGCATCCTTGGCAAAAGTGCGCGAATGATAAGCTCCGCGACGATGTTTGCCAGGGCCCTATGTGTATAGTACTTCCACGTGCACATCCGTGCGAGCGAGAAAACAGTCGCTTGGTCCATAAATCCTGCCGCGTATCGTACGTAGGGTATGTGTAGGCCTAGCGCAGAGCGGAACTGGCACAGTCCGGAATCTCATTGCGCCGCACCGCCGGGCAAACACGGCCCAGATACGCGACCCACCTATCGTTTCCGGCTCTCGTTAATAAAAGTCGTCCGCCCCGATGGCACACCATCGTTTTATTGCGAGAGTGTGTTTGCATCTGATGACACTCGTGAGCCCCGTATCATCAAGGCAATAAGAGCCGCACATCTGCGACAGGTGTAGGTGTACTAAAGTCCTATTGGCAAATTTTGAACGAGACCCAAGGGGAAGCTCAAGTCGGGATGTGATGCATCTGTTGGCTGTAAAGATTGCAATGACGATTACGCACGCTTCATTCTAAATTGACGATTAACATGAAATCTCATACACTAGACTCGCGGAGGTAACTATTTTTCGGACGAATATGTTTGTGGGTGAGAGAACACGAAGAACACTCTGCTGGCGCTTGAAGGATGAGTCAGTCAGAATTTTTACGCGTTTCCCTCGAAAATTTGAGAGCAATCATAATCGCACAATGACCTGAATTTTCACTTTGTAATCAGCTGCGATGGATTGATTTCGATTGAACGGGAATCTATCGGTTCACGAATCCAAATCCGTTGAATTACATGAATTTATTGTTCTTTTGAGCCAAAGTATTTTCTGATATAGTTTGAATTCTTCTTACCGAGCATCTTACAGAACTAAAAACCTCTGAATACCTCAACAAAAAGAGATCCTTGAAAACGGACACAGAGTCCTCATAAAGTTGTTCATCTCCATTCTCAATTGCACTTCATATGAAATTTTCAAGACTCATGTGTGATCAATGGTATACACTAGGAAGAAAGTATCAAATCATGAGGAGTCCTTATTCATCTTCCAGATTTATTGAGATAAAACAATTATGTCAAGGTATTTTCTGAAGCGATAATAATTGTTCACTTGATCCTTTCCTGAAGATCAATACGTCACTAAGTACAAAAGCAAAGCGCTTCAGATCGCCGCATAACAATGCTTTTCATCAAGGAATGGCGGATTCAAAGCTAATAGAATTATCATTTCTAAGCTTTGTTCACAGGAATAAATATTTATCAAAACTCAACATGATCACTGTAGCAGAAGAATTATTCCAATAAAATACATTATGGTCCGACGTGGTCGCATATACATGTAACTATTCACCATAGCCTCCTATAGTGACACTCTATTATAATGTGATAGTTTCTTTGATGATCTGAATTTGAGTCCTTGCATGGAATCTGTACACATATATCCAAACAGTCAAAATCCCAAGAAACATAAGTATGGGTTTTCGAAGGTTATGCGTGTCTCCTCCAACCATAAAAGAAGCTTTAAAAGTGTAAACTCAATTTGAGCCAGATTTTGTCCTTATCATATGGAGAAGATTACGGCACCCCTTCTCCTTTCTTTCCTCACAAAAGCAAAATGATCAGTAATGAGAATAGAGCTTCAAAAGTCAGCAACAAGTAGATTCTGAGTAGGGAATTGAGCTCCGGGGTAAGGGACCAGATTTATTTGAACATCTTCTCGCGATAGATTCGCGCGACATTCGTTCGTATATAAGACACCCTCTAGCATTTACGTAGACAAGAGTTTACATTATTGGATCAGTTCAGTTCCCCTCTTTTCCTTTCAACTGCTATCTCTCGTTCACCGGGAGAGTTGCGAGCGTATAAAGGTTTGTTTGGCCTGGAAATCTCTGACCGGCTGTCATGGAATGATGTCATGGAGTCTCGGTTATGTGGTGCGATATGTTTTTTCTCTCTCTTTCTTCGAGCTGTTGATGTACATGTGTATACGTAAGTATTAACATTTTGCGACCTCAAGTGCTTACACTTTCTTTCAAACCTTATTTATTTAATCAATTGGCAAGCCTTGTGTAAGAGAGGTGTGATCTTTAGGATTTGTCAATGCCAATGTGAAGCTTTTAGGAGTCAAACAGCCGAGAAAGTGTAGGGAGGTGAAGTGAAAATTGCACGCAAGACGAATGCACTGATGTTCCACTTTCACGTGATGAAATTGTAATGCACCACATTATCATCCTCAATCCTAAGATCATCTACTCATAAAATTAGGCTCAAAAACTATGTTCATGAAAAACTCTTAGGATAAGACTAACATATCAAATCTATACTTGAACTCTTGGTCTTCTAGATTAATCTTTAGATGTAATACACATCATTTAACTAAATCAATATTTGGTGAATTTGGCGCCTCTACAGGTCATTATACATTCTGCCAGTCATACTTTCATTCGTCTCTTTCAATTGATGTCTGCAGAATGTGCTTCAGTCAGCCTCGACTCGACTCTTAATCATACTTCGGAATTGAGAGATACTGTTTCTAATTTATATCATAGTAGCAAAAATCTAATCACAGTAACTATATCTATGAAATGTTTTTTGTTGTAGCAGGTAAATTAAATACACAAATACAACTATGGAAATTCGAAAAATTCCAAGTGAAAATCAACAAAATTGATGCAATGAGAATAATCTTTTCGTCATATCTAACTGCTCCAAGATCAAAGAAATTGTAGAATGGACTTAATTTTGCAAGGGGTCACCCCATCTCACAAGCCAGAAGCGGAACTTCCTTCAAAATTGTTTCCACGTCATCAGATTTCTTATCGATGAAATTCCATGGAAAAAACTTCCGAGTATCTAGGGAAATTTTTCTGTTCAAATGAGAAATAAATGGCAGTTGTTCACGGATCAGAGTTGGACTGAATAAAACTTGAAGTTCTTCGAGACTAGCAGCATAGCAACTTTAAAACTCATATCAAAGATTTTGATTTTCAAAGAAAATTAATTTTCAGAGAAAATCCGCCGGTTTACAGAACAATTTGAGTGCGAATGCGTGGTCCGGATATGATACTCGTATTGCTATTTTATTTCCGAATCGTGTTGGACACACATTTTTTGATACTTCAGAAAAGTCTTCATGAAGTTGCTTGGAGGATCAATTGGTGTTTTTCGCTCGGAAAAAAAAATCGGAAACATGCATTTCTTTCAAACTGTCGCTTACGCATCAAACTAGCATATAAAGTGCTGGTTTTTGAAGAAAAAAAAAATGGTTTTGTAATAGAATATCAACAAACAGTAATAAACTTATGCAATACTGTCATGCCAAGAAATCAGTTCTGTAAGTTCTGTTTGGTATCGAGTGATGAACGTAGTTTTGCAATGAAGTATACTCTGCATCATAGAATCTGTCCGTTAGATTTTGACCTTGGAATACAGTGTACGCAAAAGTTCCTCCCACAGCAAAAATTCAATGTTTTGGTGACAATGTAAGAACCAATTATAGCCAGATGGCTATTTGACGTTATTGACTCGAGTCATAGCAAGAGTTTCATGGACTTGTAATCAACCTGATACATTGGAGTTGAAACCCCCTACAGTAACAAGAAATTACGTATGTATCGTGTAACGGGTGAAAGTCTATAGAGACATGTCCTTCCTTGTATTTTTGACCA
>JAPYYZ010003554.1:0-15997 GCA_030522705.1 Eretmocerus eremicus
GGGGGGGGAAGAGGGAGAGAGAGAGAGAGAGAGAGAGAGAGAGAGAGAGAGAGAGAGAGAGAGAGAGAAATCTTTCGAGCTCCTCCAACATCTCTTATTTGGAAAACGGGGAAAGTACATAAGCGAGAAAAAGTATAGGAATCCCTCGACCCTCGCGGTTAATGCATTCTGGAGAAGTGCTGCGGATGTAGGAACCGCGAATGTGAATACATTCGTCTCATGAGAATAGGGGTGTTTCATTTCGAATGAAAATCCAAATTTGAAAACAAAACTTGATCCTATCTGATCATCTTCTCCGTTGTATTTCAAAGTAGTCTGTAGAGAATTTTTGTCTGGCTTGGTTTTCACAATGTTCCTAATCCTTCATGAGATTTGGCAGTAACTTCATGCCTAGCCTTAATTGCAGGCCTCCCATCACCATCGTGCCCGTTACAAGTGCCTTATCCATGTTTTTCGCAATTAATCAACGAGTTGAGTTCGATATTTCATACTCTTTCCGATTCATTATTCGTCATGCTCTTGAAGATTCCACATCAACCCAACTTCTTCCGACATCGGTGCGATCCTTCAATCTAGCCATATCTCTAAATGCTCGGATTCTCTTCTCAATTACTAGTTCCTCAAGAGATCAAGAATTTCCATTTTTCATTCGAGCCACATAATCGATTTCTGCCATTCTATTCTAATTGTTCCTTTTAGTTTCATCATAGTGTATTGTAGTATAATGTATTTCCCTCAAACCAGAATTCGTTCTTGAGGCGAAAAAATATAGAATTTGCGATCAACTTACTCAAAGTTATTCGCCAAACCGCGAATCCTCGAGTCTTCTTTCCGCGGATGTCAAGAGAAGGTATCAATTCTCAATACGAGGATCTACGAAACCGCCGATGACAAGTACCGCGAATGTCAAGGGCTTCCCGTAGCTCCTAGCTTCCTGAATTCCGATCTCTTTATGGTGATGAGACCAGCTGAGCGTTGACAATTGAGAGCTGAGCAGAGTAATGTCGACAGGTCAGATATGAATTCCCATAACTCCCAATAGGTGCAAGAGTTGATGAAAGATGCCAATATCTGAAATAACACCCAATCGATATAACTTGTGTCCCCAGCGGCCACGTTACTCATCCTTCTCGGAATTCGTTTCGAAGGATGATGATGAACAATCACAGTGCGACTAACGCTGCTTGAGGAAGTATAAGTCGATTCACTCATTTGGAGAATTTCATTAAACTCCCGATGAATGGGTAATCATAAGATAGCAAGATCCACGAGGAATCTCTTGTTCACAGAGACGGCCGGAGAGAAGTTTGGGTGAGGCGACTCAGTTCTCCGTGCAATAAATAAGGCGGCATCGAGTATTATAGGGTTTCCGAGATCGGAGCACGAAGAAGCTAAAGAGCTGCGGGAAGCAATGAAACGTCAAGAAAGTTTGTGAAATATCATCAATTGATTCAAACCTTTTACTGCAAGGAAAGATCGTGATTCAATCAAAAGACACATTCTTGCTGACTGACTTCAAAACAAGTTCAATGAGCCAATAAAATACAAGTTAAGAGAGACACTCTGCACAGCCGATTTGTGCCCAACTCGTAATTTGTGTGGATCTCATTTCAATGAACTGGGATTCAATTCCCAGAATAGGATGAGTTCACTTTAGCGAGAGAGCTCAGTTCAATAGAAATTCGAAGTCGAGCTCAATTTTCCTTCATATTCATCGATTCCCAACCACTTTCACACAACTTAACACGTAAGTATGTTCATGAGTCCACTCAGTAGCTCAACGGCTACGGATACCTTCTCAACTGAGAGATGCGCCCGACATCCTGGCAATTGGTCGGATGTCAGACAGGCGATTGTTACGCGATAGAGGTGTTGGGGGATAATCGCATTAGACCCATATTCGCGCAATTCTTGCGAATGCCTATAGCTCATATTGCCCAATAGTTCTGTAGGCATCTGCACGCTCTGCTTGAGCTATTCCGTCCCCTTCTCTTTCTCTGTCTCTTCTTCTTCTCCTCTCCCCTTCCTCGACCAAATCTCATACGTCTCTTAATCGGAAGAATGACTTTGCTTTTGTCTCCTCGAGTATATATAGGGCAAATCGCGCCGACTCTTCAAGGACCGTTTTCATGCGTCAAAACAACTACTTTTGAGCGATCTATGAGAGCTTCATAACTAACGCACATGAATGACAACAAAGTCATTTCCGACGTAGTTTTTTCTCAGCTTCCTGATGAAGAGGTCCATTTTGAAAAATTTAAACAGCCTAACCTCGAAAATCAACAATCAAACATTAAAAGTGTTATATCGCAAAATTACATTTTTGAATATTTTTTTTGACATCTTAGATCGGAAGATCAGACAATTTCACGTTGACATAGTGAATGAAAGATGGGCCTTTTTTGATTCCTGCGAGTGATTAAATTAGAAGCAAAGCATGGCGCCCGTGCTCGGCGCAGCGCCGTCACCCGTCACGCGCCGCTTGAGGCGTGCGTTGATTTATGTCTCCAAAGCTGTTTTTCGGGAGTATCTAACATTCATGAGATCTTCATGACACACATCCACAAGTTCCATTTCTCTCCCTCTTGCTCTTCTGTTTTTCTTTGAGAAATATCTCGAATTCCGAAGGAGAAAATTTCTTAACCATCAATTTACCATCAGGTATCGGCAAGAAAGCATGGAGTTGTAACGTTCCGGGGATCGTGAAGGCATTTTCAAATCTTGTTCGCAACTCTACTTCTGTCTGCTCATAAGTATCAGAGCCACTTAAGAAAACTTCAGTTTCTTCGAAGTAAGTTTTGGCCCATTCAAACAATCTTGTGCAATTAGTATATGGTTCTGTGAAGAATGTTCGAGGCTGACTCGCCTCGCACCCGCTTTCAAGTTGGCCCCGATCCCATCACCCGGCCCCTTGGCGTGTGCCATGGCATGTAAATGCCATTCAGCTTGAATTTGGAAATCTCCCTCGTGGTGTAGAAGATTAGTGGAATTGCTCTTTTTCTTAAAGTGCTGACTAGACCCATCACTCATGTAGTATATTTTGGTAGGATTGTAGTTCTTCCCCAAGTATTTGATGATTATTTTCTGATATTGGTGAGATCCAACAGTATCATGAGCTAAATTATCTGAAATGATGGCAAAGCTCGAAAGTTTCAACTCTCCATTCTTTTTGAAATATACTACAATTGTGAAAATTGACGCTTGGTTGTTCTTCCAATGGAATGATTGCGCAGAGTTCTGCACAACAAAAGCGTAATTCTCAGAGAAGTCGAGAGAGATTACGAATTCCCTTTCATTCAGGTGCAATTTTAGTTCTCGGGCAAAAATTAGCTGCGTTTTTGTGATGAAGTCGTGGGTTTTTAGTTTCATTAGGTTTTCGCTTAGAATTTCAAGGAATTCGAGAGAGTGCAGAGTTTGCGTGCCGATGGAACACCGATCGGTTTGCACCCAAGTATTAAACTTGACTTGATCTATTTCATTTTCTTCAAATCTCTTTCTTGTAAAATTTTTGAGCGATCTCGTGCCTGGACAATCGAGAAAATCTCCTAGGTAACATTTTGGTGATGTATCGGCGCACACAATAGTTTTGATGCAATCATGGTAGTTGTTCCGTTCCCATCTTGATCCTTTCGTCAAATTTTCGAGATTGATACCACTCAACATCAATTTTACATTTCCATGTACACACACGCATACTGTGTGTGTCACACTACTGCCAGCTAGAATGCAGTACTTTGATCGTAACTGTACAAACTTAGTCAAACCGATCTTGACATTCGCGTTCTCTCCTTCGAATTAAGCATACAGCTCTTTCAAACCATATAACAAAAGCTTCTTTTGAAATCTTTTCCGCTCCCTATCAGCACCTTTAACTGAAATTGTATCACCTATTGCTGACATTGTTCTGCTGATATCTTCACGTTATGAAGATGGCCTCAACGAATCTCATAGTCTCTTCAAGTAGTCTATTGTTCCCTCTTTTTTCATCACGTGAAACCATAATTCCCCGTTCATCCATCAGTTCCTTAGCTTGTCTCGCTTCCCATTCAGGACAACCAAAATGTTTCATCATATCGTTGCGACTTCAGAATTTTGGAAACAACGTAAGCAACATCATCCTTGCTTGATTGAGTTGTATTTTGGAATTTTTCTTTCATCTGATCGAGAACGGCAATTGCAGCGATATGAAGGGCATCGTTACAATCTACCTTGCACTTTTCCTCATCAAACCTAGTACGTTCAGGAGAAGTAGGTGCTTGCAGATCAAATTCACATCTCACGCAGATTTTTTAATACTTTGGTATTGTTGGATATTTTTGTCTGAAAAGTTCAGATATATGCATCAAACATGATTTAATGGTGTGATTCTCCTTACCCAGAAGATTCACACACCGCGTGTTCATTTTGAACAATAATGTGGATAACAAGGTCCACACTTGTGATAAGTATACAGATTTTGACTTTCAGCCTAATTGTATACACGGATATGGAATGATATCATTCAATAATAACGATCACATGAGAGAGAATGTGGCACGGGTGGATCTTTTCATGGTGACCACGTCACAAACAAGTTGGAGACATGAAAAGCAGCCCGCCACCTAGCGGACTTTTCAATAACTACAAGAATTTGTGTTGAAAATTAACAGCGGGGAATATTTATGCCAACAGTTTTTGCAAACACACCGTGTGTAACCGGGGAATCGATTGAGCTCAATGCAATCAAAGAAGTGAGAAAGCTATGAGTCAAAGATTGGATGAATAAACAGTTTTCGATCATTCATGTATGTCATGACCTTCTCATGAGTGTAAAACATTTTCGGAAAGGAGCTTTGAATGCATGGATCTACGCGCGCCTCAAGTAGCGCGTGATGCGCGACGGCGCGGCGCCGCGCCATGCTCTGCTTCTATTTCAATTACTCGCAAAAATCAAAAAGGTCCCCATCTTTTTATTCACTATATCGACGTAAAATTGTCCGATCTTTCGATCTAAGATGTCGAATAAAAAATTTTAAAATGTAATTTCGAGATGTAACATTTTTGATATCTGATTTATGATTTTGGAGGTTAGGTTGACCAGATTTCGCAAAATGGACCTCGTCATCAGAGAGCTGAGGAAGACTCCGTCGGAAAAGTTTTTGTTAATATTCATTCACGTTGGTTATGAAGCTCATATAAGTCGCTCGAAAGTAGTTGTTTCGAGGCTCAAAAATGGCCCTTGGAGACGCGATTTGCCCCATATTAATTTTTTTCCAAGCGGAATTAGGAGCTGAGAAAATCAGCTTGTCACGGAAGTAGTAGTTTCGAGGCTCAAAAATGGCCCTTGGAGACGCGATTTGCCCCATATTAATCTTTTTTCAAGCGAAATGAGGAGCTGAGAAAATCAGCTTGTCACAAAAGTAGTTGTTTCCAGGCTCAAAAATGGCCCTTGGAGACGCGATTTGCCCCATATTAATTTTTTTCCAAGCGAAATGAGGAGCTGAGAAAATCAGCTTGTCAGTCCAGTCCATCAGCCGTTCATCATGACCGCTCGGCGACTCGCGCGGGCACGGATCACCTGCCGGTGTAACGAGTTTGAAGTATCAAATCTTCTATCCTTAGCATACAAATGGTAACAAAAATGATCCCATTTTGTCCCCGGAGATAGCTAACCACTGTCTTGAATCAATCCATCCCGAAACCAGTATCGCATTTTTCCAGATCGGAAGACATATCACGCGCTGTCGGCATGCGTGTACAGCGCGAGATCCTACTCAAACGAAGCGTGTTCAGAACTGTCCTAGTCCGATCTGCAAAACTGGAATTCTGACGAGTCTCTCTCATGGTATTTGAGTATGCACGCACTCTTGGATGCGAACTCATGATTTGAATGTAACGAATAGAAGATGGCCCTGGCACATAGCCACATGCGACTTTCCCAGAACTTTTGAAGTGGGTTTCTTTCTCTTCAGGAATGTGAGGAAAAGTGGGTCGTGGGACAAGTCAACCCGGAGAATTTGGGGAGTGAGGGCCCTTCTCATGCAAATGTGTGTGGATGATTGCAAGTAATTGGCTAGGGTAATGGCAATCCAAATTCGAAGAATATGCATGTGAGCATTCTTGCAAGCTACCATGCATGCAATCTTATCTTTGAGATTGCATAATCTATCCGCCTAATAAGGAGGAATGCGACAGAAGACATGGAATCTGTGCAGGTAGGTTGTCCGCTGAGCGTTCATTCCCATTCATGTTACTCTTGTGAATTTGTCGATTACAACGAGACAGTTCAATCTCAACATAGTCCATAGACTTTCAATATCTCCACATGTTTACCAATAACTTCAAAGATATTGAGTCTCATATCCCGGGGATGAATGATTCACTCTGAGTTGTCCTTAATACCTTAGTGAAATTCGACTTGGCGACACCAGGATACTCTGAACGATGCATGCGCCTCCACCTTTTGGCGACTGAATGAACTGTGTGGGAGGACATTAGACCATGCTGATCGTTTCCCAGGGACCTCATTTCAAACGCTTCGTTACATTATTCAACAAATTTCGGACGCGTAACATGGATAGAAAGTAATCTATGATCTTAGGGAAGATGGAAAATAATCTACGAAATCTCGTTGGCTATCGAATTTTGCATAGAAAACGCCTTCTCTGGAGATTTTGGTAGTTGCGCTGGCCTGTAAGCCTCGTTTGGCATACAGGCATGCAGGCATTTCCCTGCGATCCAAATGGGAAAAAAACGACTCTGGCGCACTTGGCATTTCGGAATTTCTAGACATAATTTTCCCTTCTTCTGGACCATAGAAGAGATTCATCCATTGACGAACTCAGCCCTGACAGTCTCGGGAATGATGGATGTCCTAATATGCTTGCAGGAAAACCCATAGAGATATTCTCACAAAGGCCGGGACTCACTCGAAAATATCCTCGAGATCCTTGCATATTTGCATGGACACGAGTATGTTGGTAACCATGTATACTAAGTTACGAATGGAACATGAAATTCCATGCGTGAATGAAAACGAAAATGCTCATATCCCTACTGACAAGTAGAGGGTTAACCTTCCGGATCACGGATTCGGCTGAAACTTTGGGAATCATCTTGTTTCGGTGGGAATGTAAGATGTCTCAGAGAGTTTAGTCCGATAGGCCTTCTGTTCAGAGATGCAACTTTGGACATGACCATTTCTACTATACTTATAATATATATGTGTGTGTAAGCACACATGCAGTGATGCCCTGCATGTATGAGTATGTGTGAAACTTATACATTGTCGGCCGGAGCAGGCGTTTGTCGGGCTCATTCAGCGAGTGGATTCTCCTAACTAGTGGTGGTTGTGTTGGAGATTAGGTGATTCTGCTAGGATGATTGAAGATTGAGTGTTTGGTGGGTTTACTCGCTCGGAAAATAGGTCACGCGTTGAAAGAGGGGGCTGCACTTATCGCGTGTGCCTAAAAATAGATCACGCATCAAGGGAGGGGGCCCTCTTATCGTATGCGTAAGTAGGTCCCGCGTCATAAATCATGCCGCGCACCCTTTTCTTATCACAGATGCCGCGCGTCATGAACCATAGCGCGTAATTATTCTCATCGTAAGTGGGATACGCGTTCAAAGCTTGATGAAATAATGTTGGATAATTCCCCACGATTGTATGATATATCAAATGATTATGAAGGGTCAGGAAGTTCTAGCTGCCTTTCAGATTTCATATAGAATGCGGATCGAGTCTTCGAATTCCATTTCATTTGAGGAAATAATTCCAACATCACGCGGACTTTCGCGGATCAGATAGGGTGTAAAGGTCTGAATGCTGAATTGTCTTGCGTGGAATATTGAAAGAGTGAAGCCAATAGTAGGTCAGATGTAGCCTTTATAATTGGCTCAAGTAGGGTATTATTCTGGCTCAGATAAAGCTTCTTGCAGTTGGCCGTGACCTATGATGCGAAGCGCTGTGGTCGGAGCTTCTCATTTCTACTCTTTCGAAATAATGCAACTACAATCGAGATAGCAAGGCGAGACTGGATTGAATTGTGTGATTCAGATAACCGTCAGTAGCACTGCATTTTGGAATCGCGATTGCCTCTCCGTTAACGCTTCTTGTACTCCTGTGCTTTATCTCGAGTACGATCCAGCCCTCATTTGAGCCTCGACGTATCCAGAGCGGTGAACATTGGCCTGAGGCTGCCCATTTTGCCTGTTCATGTATCCTCTTCTTTCGCTCTCGCCAGTGCCGGGGCATCACAACACATGTACGTGTCAAATATGCGTTATATTATATATGACGCTCATTTGACACGTTATAACGATAACTCATCTTTGAGTCAACCAATCGATACGAGCCTTGAAATAAGTACCCTCGGATATGCCATGATCATTTGTACAAAGTTCGATGGAGATCGGTTCGGCAGGACTCTCAGAATAACGTGCGAAAAAAGTGCAGAGTCGCGGCAGAAAGAGGCCTTGCTCCAACAGCTCTCCCGAACTTATCAGATTTGTTTTCCGAAGCACGAGTGGACCTCGTGGTTGAAGGAGAAAATCTAAATGTGAAGGCTATGAGAGATCCAGAATAATAGTGGGTGTTACTGTAAACCCTCGAATCTAAAGCCTATGAAATCGGTTGGATAAGCTCGGTGATATAAGAGGGTAGACATTCAAGAATTATTATCGAGTTTGTTGGGAGAAATTACAGGAATTTCGCATGGACTAAGGATTGAACGAACAGATCATGAAGATTCATTTTATTTGTTATAAAATCATGAGGGATTATACATTCATATTCTTTCAACATTCATACAGTACCGAAATTATAGAGCTTAATTACGACCTTACGTCCTTCGCGTGGATTTCATATTTTCCGCTTGAACCGGAGATTCCTCAAGTTCCATGAGGCATGGATTCCATTAAAGTATCACATTACTGCGGGTAATATTATAATACAGAATTATTTTATTGTAGAAGCCGAGCTACCATGGTCATTGACATCTACTTTGAGACAAATTGTCACTGTAATTATTTTTGAGATCTATTTACAAGCTCGCATGGAACATCGTAGCATTAACATATGAAAGAGTATATTCACAACTTCACGTTCCATGCAACGTTTCACGACGCTCATTGCTGAGAAAGATGAAATCGCATTCCTCACGTACATACAGCAATATTTCACATGAATTTCCAAAGCTTATCAGCAAGAACTCAGCTTAGGAGAGGGAACTCATTAACCCTCTGAGGGACGATTCTTTTGGATGCATTGGAAATCTCTTTTCCTGTATTAACAGGAAATGGTCATAGAGAATCATATGTAAATACAAAAACTGAGGAGTTGAAGAAATCGCATGTTTTTCAGCTCTAGCCGAGGATTTGTGGTAGTTATTCATGATTCTGGAGGGATGATTCTCATAAATTGACATTTTTTTCAGATTTTTCATTCTCTCATACCGGAGTTGCTGTGAATTCTTGGGGAAAAAGAATGTAAAATTGTAACACCATTTACCAGAGGGTTGAGATAAAATTCATACACTAAAATTTGAGTGGGACAGACACCAATATAGTCGCTCGCATATGGACGGCTATAGTCTCTTGATTTTCTATACATGGAGAATCAAAAAGGATATGAAAAAATAATCAATGAAATAGATCAGCCTTTTGCGAGCCAAGACTATCGGGTAATTTTCCGACTTTTTTCAGCTAATCTGCTGACTTTGTCATAGGATATACGTTTACTCATGAGTTTCGCTGAGTCTATCTCACCATCAAGATATGATCCAAAATAAATCAATCACTATTAGGACCTTGCAAATATAAAGATCCTTCACGAACTAAAGGTTGGATGAACACAAATATACACTCAAAGATGAGGCTGTCCAGATCAATTCAGCACACTTTTCTCCCGGCATCTTTTTTGGCCTCCCAAAGTGATTCGATCGGTAGAGAAGTCTACGATATCGCATTTTTTTGGCACCATGTCAACTTTCATAAAAAAATTTGACCATAGCTTTGAACTTGAATCTGCTCATCTAGCACCTGGAAACGTAAAAAGAAATTTTTCTCGATTTTCCATCTCTCTTGAAATGGCTGCCATTTTGAGCCAACCCAAGATTTTTGAGTCTACTTCGGGTGGGTTTTTCATTGCCTCGAAAATATCTCCATTTTCAAGATCCGAACGTTCAAATCGGTCAGACCATGTCCCGAGATATGACCGTTTGAAGTTTTACACTTTTCTTGACAAGTAATAATTAAATTGGTTCTTATTATACTGTATTCTAGTTGATGAATGTGGGTTTTCCGCGCTTCGCATAGTTCTCTAATCAATACACTAGATGAAATTGACTGTCTATTCAATGCCCTTCAAAATGCGATTTCCCGAATGTCGATTTTGATGAAGTACAACCGAAGATAGACACGTTTGGAGCATGGAAGATTCGTTTCCGGCGTTTCCGGGGCTTGCGGAATTGGTACCTAGGACTTTTCCTCATTTTGAAACGGCTGTGTCTCTGGTCCCACTGCATGAAATTGGGTTTAGATTGGCTTACTCTAACGGTAACTTCACTGACTATTGAGAAAGATTATCTTGAGAGTTATAGATATGTGAGCATGCGCAGGAAAGTTTGATTATTGCATGGAAATTTGCTTCAAAAACGGGACAAAAAATGGGTAATGGTAATACTCCTATCTCTGGAAGGAGGCCGGCAAACAATCCCAAATTCTTCCCACGAGTTTGGGACACTTGGAAGAGTGGTGTCAAAAATTTTCAAGTCGATTGGTGCAGGCAGAAAAATTTGGCGAGCTGGTCAAATTGAGCGTTTTTCAAAAAATGTGAAACTTCAAACGCTCATAGCTCGAACCCGGTTTGAATTTGGACGGTCGAAAATGGAAAGTGTAGGTATCCTTAAGACAAAGAAACTAGCCGAATTAGACTCGAAAATCTTGAGTTGGCTCAAATTGGCAACCATTTCAAGAGAGACGAGGAATCGAGAAAAATTCGTTTTACATTTTGAGGCCCCAGATGAGTAGATTCAAATTTAGAGCTACGGTCAATCATTTTTCTATATGATCAAGGCCTGATAATGCGATTTTTTACGCTTCCTCGCCGGCTCTCACTCATGAAATAACGCATTTCCGTCCTTTTGTTCTATAAAATACTTCATACATCTTATTGCGGAAATGCATCCTCTCCCCAACTCCGTTCCCAGCACTCTTCCGTGGAAGTGGACGTCGTGCCGAAAAAATGCGACCTCGTAAACCTCTCTGTGATGTTTTCCGCCGATTTGGCGAATTTTCGAGAGAGAATCTATGACGGCCTCTTTTTTGGGGCTTTGAAAAAATTCCCATAGGAGCCTAAATTATTTTTCTGGGATGAAATTCTGAAGAAGTGCTATTTTTGGTACCTACTTATATATAACAAATCGGCAGAAAATCGGGGGGGGGGGGGGGGGGGGGGGGGCGCCGGCTGTTGCAAAAATATAGTGTTGTGCCCACTCACATAAATACCAACCCTCAAATCGTACCGGAATTTCCTGAATGATGTGCCAATTTATGCCAAAAGCAGAGAAGACAAATCTAAGTTAGACCATAACAAAGGTTTGACGACTTGAATCTTGATCCAAATCGAGCTGGTATTCGAGAACGTGGACGATTTTGCTTTATGCATGCGCGTGCACAGCTATGACGTCTTCAACATCAGCTACGAGTTCCCAGTGCCAATCAAGTATTGTTGATTAAGACTGTGCGTCCAAAGGAATGCAAAAAATTGAGACAATTGAATGGAACATCTTAATAATAGACCACCGAAAACGCTCGTTTGGCGAGAGCAAATTTCGATGACAGCTCAATGACAGGATTTCAATGTTTTTTCCGAGGTTCCAAGGGGTACAAAAAACGTCGAGCCAAGTAGGCTAGTCTGTGGGTATTATAGGAGGGTGAGTCAGTACGTCTCATGGTGACTGGAAGACAACGTTCAAACTAATGATAAATTTTGGTATTTCGTATGTGGGAGGCGACTCCAACCCTCCAAATCTAGAACAAACGTTTAAAAATCGGTATATATGAATTTCGACGTTCAAAATGTCCTTGATGGGCTTCTTCCGATATTGAAAGCTCGGACAATTTTTCAGTCTAGAGGTTTCCGGTATCGAAGAACAAGTTTAGTACGACAATTTATTGATTGCTCAAAACTTCATGAACAAGTAGCTGAATCGAAGGTTATACACATTTCATAGACAGGCCTCTTTTGGGTGTCATTCTTTACTAGTTTCCATTCGCCGAATATTCACTCATCTGTGTTGAATTATCACACACGAGATAAAAAATTGCGATGCAGTCCAATATCTCGAATAAATTGCGTAACAAGCTTTGGAATTCATATCTACAGACTTAACATTTGCATTCAGGGTAATAACGAATGAGACGGTCTCCCTGAACCAGTAATTCACTACAGGCTCGGATTTCGATTCGAGCCCTAGCTTTTCTAGACTGTTACGTTGATAGTAAGTACTTCATGGCTCAGAGGAGATACACGCCCGGTTAAGAAAGTCATCCGGAGTTCCGGATTCTTCGTGATTAGGAGATGTATACATTCCTCTGGTGACAGTAAAGAGCAATGAGGTCAAACCCAATTTCTCCCAGAGTATAACTCGAAGTTTGACGGAGTTTCGTTTTAAATACTTCCATGAATTCAATCACTCTGTCAATTTTCCCGCTTTCCGCCATGTGAGTGATACAATCACCCTGCACAACCATGAATGGCTGATCATGATCGATTATAAATTGCTTACGTATTATTATAGATTTGACACTGCTTCCGATGAAGACTGAGGTGCGTACGAGGCAGCGAACTCAGATAATTCATTTGCATTGACAATGTTGATGCTGAGGTATCGTCAACGATAGCTCGGTCTTCATCGACCGAGGCATTTTTTCTCTCATAATCAGAACATATTAAATGTTGAGGACTCAACGAATCATCATCCGTTTGCCCCAAGTTTCGAAATCTCACAAAGCCATCTTCGTCGACCAACATTGAAGAGTCAGAACTAGCAATATTCCCATGGATACGTTGATGCAACGAATTTTGTTTTGTTTGGTCGCTTGATGATTTGTGCTGATGAACATCACCTTTGACCTGACTAAGAGAGTCTCGTCTCTCACGCGTAAGATTATTGAAACTATTGGTATTCCTCGAAGTACGTCTATCGAGTGTGTGAGAAACGTGAAATTGATCTGGTCGAGTATTTAGAGGAAAATCATCATCGTAAACTTGTTTTCCAGTGCGGATAGTATAGTTTTGTATCGCTTGATTCGTTCCGCAAATCGCTGGGTAAAGTGCATCATCAACATTTTCCGTCGAGATGGAGTTGCTGCATGGAAAGAGAGCGAAACCTGAATGGATAATATGCTGCTGACTTTGCTTCTCTCGGAGTTTGTATCGGGATAAACTCGCAACCCATGCTATCAGACAACACATTGACAATTCAATTAGACGAACCGCTAAGTGCCAACTCCACCATAACCAAGGATATGGGTGGGGGTAGTCCCGTACTTCGAAAATACCATATAGTTGTACAAAAGCCATAATTATGAAAAGCGAAGCTGTGGCAAGAGTTGTATTAATCGCTGCATTCGTAGTTGTTAGAGTGATATCGGCCGCAATATGATTACTCACTGACTTTGCGCTGGTCACGTGTAATTGTGAACGTATAACACGGTACACGTACATATAGCATAAGCCGAGGGATACACAAACTATTATATGAGTACTCTGGTATATGAGAGAGAAAATTTTTAGTTCATCTCTATACTCTACCAAGAAATTAGATAGGTACAAAGAAATACAGAGCACAATATGGATGATAAACATAAAAATGAGCGTTGTTGGGGAGAGATACTTGTTTTGAAACAATGAAGGAACACTAGAACTACGGGACATGAACATGATCAGTGTAGCGAAAGAGACGGACAACAAGGATGAGGGTAAGAATACAAATATCTTTGAGACCGATTCTGGAAGCGAATGGCTCAAATTGTATGCATCATAGAATAGGTAGAAGCACCTTAATGTACAAACAATTGTCAAAGATAAATGAATGGTTAGAAAGTATGACTGAGTCACGAAGTTATTTGCATCGTCAAAACGAACAATTTTGTATACTGAAAAGAGAGCCGTCAACGTAAATACGGTGGCCGTCGAATAAACCTGAAATGACATAGCTACTTTCCACGTGGCGTTCAAAGAACTCACATCATGGAAATTCCTGTTGGCATCAGAAACATCTGGATGTTTCAAAGTAGGTTGAAATTCAGATTTTGATAGCTGTCCATCATATGCAAAGTCACTCTGGCGAATCTTGAAGGACTCTTTTTGATTCCTGGATTTCACATAAGCATCCTCGTGATTCTCACCTACAATAAAGCTATCATTCGCTCTTAGCTCAATTACAGGAGATAGAGTGGAAGTTTGAATTTTGTTTGGTGATCTGATCGTGAACTGAGAAGTAACAGACTCAGAATTGACCAATTTTGGGAGAACATGATTAGGGAGTTTGGTAGGTATAGGTTTCAACAAAATTTCTGGAATATCTTGTTTCCTTCCATTACTTCCAGACAATATCCGAGAAATGCTATTGAGATGTAGAGAAGGGACGAATTCAATTGTATTATTGGAAATATTTCCCTTATTTGTAAATTCAGTAGAATTGACTCCGAAAGATTCTTCTATTTTCTCTCTTCCAATGACATGTTTTCTATTCTTTGACGTTTCCTCGACTAAATCGGGTGGCTTGATAGGAATCCTTTCTTGAGCTGGGGTGAGACTGGGTGGAGGCACAGGTCGCCTCACGTTTGAATGCATTTCAATACTGGTACCTCGCAAAGTAGGCTTATCAGCGAAAGGATTCGCATATTCTGGAGGCAGTGGTGGTGTAAAAAGGGCTCGAGCTGGAGGGGCATAAGATGGCAATTCTTGGAGTATGGGTGGATTCGTTGTTTGTGGCATTAATACGTGGTACAATTTTGCTGGGGTTGTTAGAGATGTGAAAATTGATGACGCCGTAGTAGTTGTATGCGAATTACTTTGCGAAATTTGAGCTTCGTACGCTGAAACACTCCGTTTAGTTGTTGCAGAGCTATGTGCTACTTTATTGAATATGGCTGCTATGTTCTTTTCCAGAATCGTGGGGTCCAACTCAAATGGTGAATCTGCATCACTCTTACTGAATGATTCAACATCTCTGGAGATCAAGCACAATACTTGCAGAATAAGTATATGCATTGTAGATGGAATCCGATAAGTACCAATCGCTACCAAATAGATGCAGAAATCTAATTCGACTGCAGATCGAGACAGATTCACAGGAAGAACTTAGTTTGTAATGAATTTGGAATCAATAAACGTGAATCATGACTATTTCTCTCTACGTGATAGATAGTCGATAGATCTCATCATTAAGCCTCCTCGAAACTTCCTGTAATTGCAACTTGTAGATTCTGGCAAATCACACAATCAGCGATTCACAAAGGGAGTCCCAGTTAATAGCAAATGCATCCAAATATTGGAGTCCATTTGCGAGAATGATGATCTGGGATGCCATGCATCATGGTGCTCCTTGATTGAGGATGGAATAGCATGCCTATCTGCTGCAAGTAGAAATAGGCCCCGTTCACTATTAATGAACAGGCATATCATGTCCTCATCCAAAATTCTGAAATTCGTCCATTACTGGGTAACCCTGCAACAAATGGGAAAGTTCGTACGTTGAATATATGGATTGCTTATTTCGGGTTCAAAGTTTTCGGGATTTTTGGTATCAATAGGAGGAACGTTAAAACTGTGTCATATTCTCGTTCTTGGGCTCTACACTCTAAACCCCTTCCAATCAAGGATCATTTGTTTCCAATCAGCATCTGATTAGAACGTTTCATGCGATCTCTTGATTTGTTTCCAATCGAGTTCTGAATGGAAGCTTCAAATCAGGCGGCCTCTGATTTGAAGCTTCAAATCAGCGCCACC
>JAPYYZ010003555.1:0-22964 GCA_030522705.1 Eretmocerus eremicus
AAAAAGATGTTCCGATCGATAATGTGACGAAAAGAACTAACTGTAAGTACTTGTAACGACGAAACAGAGGCTCTGTCTGATCTGGATCGGGCGATCGAGATCAGTGGTGGTCGAGGCAAAGCCGGAGTGCAGGCATTGTGTCAACGAGCGGCCCTATACCGGTATCTGGGTCGCGACGACGAGGCGAGGCTTGACTGGGCCAGGGCAGCTGAGGGTGGCTCCTCTTACGCGAAATCCCAGCTAGTCGCGATGAACCCTTATGCGGCCATGTGCAACGCTATGCTGCGGAAGCTTACTACGGATAGCTTGTCGACGAGAGCTTGAAACTGGATCGCTTGCAATTTACTCTGTAAACTTTACGCAAAGCTCTGGGACCTTGTCAGTTAATACTGCTTATCAATGTATGCGTTCAATATGATAACATTTTATTTGTGCTCTCTAATATGTATATATAATAAAATTATACCAAATTTGTAATAGATATCTGGTTAAAAATATTTTACAATGCAAGGAGCGCAGCACTAAGCTTGCGTCACAAACGCGACTCGAGCTCGAAGAAAGCTTTCATACAGGATGGACAAAACGTGAAGGAAATCCCTGGAAGTTTCGATAGAAGCCAATAGAAAACGTATAAAATTCATCAATAACATACTCACACGCACCATTCAATTCGATGAGGCTGATTTGCAAGCTTTTACGAGTCACGTGACTTGATATTGAAACTGTCTCAAGGGTTCAAAGTTTCATCACCCCTATGCTCAACTCTTCAATCCAGAGAAGATCAGTTAATGCAATTGATTCCCCAGTCACGTACAACAGCGTCGAACGAAAACTCAGAGACTGCTAATAATATCTGAGTCTGTAAATAATCACACCAACAAGAAAATTGTAATAGTAGACTATTCCTACAAATTGTCCCTGAAAACGCTCAAAATCGAGAATAGCTGAACTGAATTTTGATGTATGGATGAATTACATCCACTTCTCTTGTCACTAGCATCAGTCTCACAGCATTTCAAAATCTTTTCCAGTATTTGACCTGTCACTCTCTGAACCTTCTTCGCTTGCTTCATGGCCATCTGATACTTGACTTTCATCTTTCTTGGTGGACTTTCTTGGACATGGAGAATCAGCCTTGGAGGTTTCTGATGAAGACCCTGATTTTTCTTCTCTAAAGGCACAAAATAAGGATCTGAACATCGGAAAAAGAGGAAAAATGTATCCATTGATAAATTTCCAAGACTTACGAATGTGAATTGCCATTATCCTCTGCATCTGAATCCTTATCTTTCTTCTTTTTCTTCTTTTTTGAAGATTTCTTCTCATTAGCAGATGGGCCATAATACTCGTACTGGAGATTATGCAAGTTGAAATTAAAGATTTCATCAAATATATTGATCAACTATGAATTACCAGTTGAATAAAAATTCAGATCACTCACATGGTATAGTGGCCAAAACGATGCAAAGAAGCCAACATCTTCGACCAAGTTTGGAAGAAGCCACAAATGATGTCTGCCCAGTGTTAGGGCCCACAAGACACAGAAAACAATTGACCTCACAACGATCAAAGACAATATAAAAACAAGGAAGCCAGCTGCAGCTATGCTCAAGTACCACACTCCGTGACGCACTGTCAATGGCCACAGAGGGAACAGGCAGACTCCAATGGCACCCAATACCAGCAAAGTACCAAAAAACCAGTAATATATAGGTATTGGTTCATAGATCCAAACATAGGCATCATTGCAATCCACAAAACATTGTTCCATGTGCATCTCTAATCGAACCTAAAAAAAGGATAACAATCCGTAACCCTTACAAACAAAACACAGAAAACAATCAAATTAGTTTTAGAGAACTCACTTTAGGCTTTTTCTTCAAATCCTTCTTCTTATCATCTTTATCGTCATCTTTGTGATGTTCATCTTTCTCGCCATCCTTAGGGTCAGTTTTTTCAGCATCTTTATCTTTCTCTTTTTCTTTATCCTTATCCTTATCCTTCTCTTTTTCCTTGTCTTTGCTCTTTTCTTTTTCTACACCTTTCTTCTCATCTTTTGGATCCTTACTCTTCTTTTTGATGCCTCTGATTCTGTTGAGCTCATCCTCAGTGATAACAATCTTCTTGGCCCTATGAAAGAACTTGTGCCTCAGCATAGTGTCCAGATAGTCAACGACATGTTGTCTGGACTCGAATATAGTCTTACTCCACGGTGACTTTTCCAACAGAGCATCAACCGCTCTGGTGCCTGTGAAATACTCAACAATATGATTTCTATCAAATTTGGTTTTCTTGGACGGAACATTGTTACGTATCCATTTGGCTACAGAGTATTCTTCTTTTGTTGGTTTATCAGCGCCGGCTGGTTCTTCCAGCCCTTCCTAAAAGAAGAATAAAAACACATCTGTATTCACAAATGATTGAAAGAAATTAAATTTTGGGAATATTCGGTCATTCATGAGATCTAGAAGCGATGAAAAACCTTTGTTTGTACAAGTTAGAAACAAAATTTTACAAATACAACTGATATTCATGAGAATGTAAAATTAAAATCCAGAGCAAGAAATATCAGATCATCTTGTTGGACTAGACGCTCGTCCAACGATCTGGCATAATTTATCCAGTTGTAGCAGCCAGAAAAAAGGCAATGAGCGAGCAGGCTAACGCGGGCGTGCGTCAGGGAGATGACGACGGGGGAAATGAATAAAAAAGCAGATCGATCAGCAATAATGTCGCGCGAGCGCTGAGCCCCGATGGAAAAATCCAGACACAGCTGTGCCGCGAAAATCCACGTGTATCAAGTACTAGCTGGCAAGTTCAGGGCCACAAAGAAGCTTGCTGTGAAAGCGCTCTGAGGAGTGCAAGATGAAAACAATGGATGCTAGGTGCATGCGGAGTACTTACATCTCTGCGCTTCTTGTTTTTCCTGCGCTCCACCACCATGATTGCCAGGGAGACAGGTCAGTGCAGGTCAGGCGTGGACCCCAGCCAGCAGCTGGTGTGGCCGCATAACAAATTAGGTATGTCGCGGCTCCGAGGACAAAGGAGCCCGCAGAACCTGGAGGTACCTGGAGGCAGCGACTCCGCCGCGAGTGAGTATGGGTTACCAGATGGAAAATACCACCACGTTGATGTCGTCGATCAAAACGAGCCGTGCCTGCGTGTCTTGCTCTTGTTGCGCTCTCCGATGAGCTCTGTTGCTTGCGCCGCTAATATACGGCTGTCGAGCGAATCAGCTGCACGCTCCGCGGGAGATCCGTTAGTTTACGCCGGCCACGAGACCTGACGACGTCCCGATGAAGCTCCGCGGCGACCCCAATCTACGATGCACTTCGTGATTGCAACTTACGCATGCACTCGATTATCCTCGGCTCGATCACCGTGTGAATTTGTGAAGTGGCAGACACCACGAAAACGCGTCGCAGCCGACACTTCTTGGAAACAACATGGGTTAACGCGACGTCAGGGCCACGTCAGGACGTCACCGGACCGGACATTCTGCCCACACACCACCCACTCCGTCAAGTTCCTCCCGCAGTAGTCGGTTTTTGGCAAAGATATCTATGGTTGTCTATGGTTTTTAGCGGCTGCCGAGAAAGTTGGCGGTCGGAGGTGGTTGAGGAGGTCTGAATTTCTGAAGAATCTACATATCGGAATCAGCTTTATTGCACAACTACGTCTTGCTCGACGTCTTGAAAAAATGTGGCGCTGAAAAAAAGCGCCGTGAATCTCGCGTAATGAAACCTCTGTGAATGTATATGATGTACATATTTCATTTCAGAGGCCAATCGATTCGGACTGAACAGTTGACACCCCAAAATGACCCTTCCAAAGTGAACATCTTTTCGTTTTTCATCGACAATTTTCAAACATTATATATCCAAACCATAACTCATTGTGTGATACATAGAATAACTTTCACGCTCAGCACACCCTCCTGAAGAGATGTCTACGTGTCAAAACCTATTGTTCAGCCCTCTTTTGTTCAAAATACACACTCTTTTCAGAGTTCAAAATGTTTATTGTTTCCATAAATTATTCAAACTGCCCGCCATCCTTGAAGTGATCCAAACATGCATTTGACCATGCATTTCTGTCTTCTGCGAGACCCGCACTGGAAAGAGTGCATAGAAAAATATTTCGGCAGAAAGAAGGCTGGATATTCAACTTTAACAAGTGTTCAATTGTTCTAAATGTTAACTTATGACCGCAAAAATACTTCTGTGTGCCAAAAATAGGAGGTTAAGGATTTAGCTTTGATAGACTTTTATTTAAAACGGAAAAGAGATCAATGCAAGAATTTAGACATCCGGAGTAATCAATTCAATCCAGTTCAATTGAACGTCGTCTTGAACAAATATATTTATGCAAATGCTTCCACTGGTTCACGGTACTGGTCTCGGTACTGATGCACTTGACGCGTTGACGCTTGGCTGGATGCGCAGCTTGCAACTCCTGTCGACAGTGACAACAGCGACAAGTGACAGAAGCAGACGAAAAAAATTCAGGTGAGCAATGTTTTTGTTATTGTTTGGGCTACTTGGGATAGGTATAGGTTCTTACTTGCACTCTCCATTATTCAACGTGAGCTCCATTGACAACCAATGTATTGTGTCGAAAGCGCTTAGGAGGTACCTATGAAAATGCGGATGCATGAACGAATTGCTTCGCCGACGATGCATTGATAACCTCGAAATGTTTACGCATGCCAAAATTGTTCGTTTCACTGAGATTTAGATCATACTCGTTACGTAATGTCCACTCGGTAATGTCAGTTACTTATTTAATCATAATTGTTTCATAAAAAGGGCTCTTTAACAAATCCTCTTGCCAAAAATGCATGGTCCCTCCTTCGCTATTTTTTGATGAAGGCAATGAATCTACATCATCAAATATTCGTTAAATCGAGAAAAATCATTCGCCTTTCAATAATACAAAGCTTTGCACCAACCAGACCGCAAAAATCAACTTGCCAAATTTTTAAGAGCTAATTATAATTAATAATTATTGCAGCAAGTTGTGGAACAGCTCTGATTTTTCGAAACATTAATCTTACAGATGAAAAAGCAAGGTTGTAAGAATGTTGCTGACAACTTCGTCTTCTTGGAAACAGTTATCGACCCAGAGTTTCAAAGCTTTTTCAACTCAAAAGAAATCTGTGGCTGTAAAGGTGACTATTTTGGACTCAACATTCCCCGTCAGAAATTAGATCAAAAGATACACACAATCAATTTTTTACCAAATATTTTGAAGACAAACGAAATATTAAACGAATTATTTGATCAATAGTGTCTCTAGATTTTAATCTGTTGTCTAAAATTTCAGAACTATTATCGAATTCTCGGAGTAACAGAAGATTGCGACGATGAAACGTTAAGACTCGCCTTCGTCAACTTAGTTAAGAAATTCCATCCTGACAGTGGATCCACCGAAACTAGCGCCAGCCGTTTCTCAGAGGTTTGTCTCGCCGAAAAAGGTCAAATTCGAATATTTCGATTATTCATCGTGTTCTCATTCTTGAACTTTTTTAGGTTGAAACTGCTTACAGACAGATTCAGCGTCACAGATATGAAGAAAGGGAAAAGACGAAAATGCAGAACCCAGATGCCGAAGAGTTTGATATAGAGGTTCGTAAATAATCAACATCATCGCGAGCTTCTTCACATTTGGGCCAAAATTTCCTACCATATTGCGCATTACGGCCTACTACAATTCGTCGATGTGCGAGGTTTCACAAAGATATCCTCCATCACATCACATTTCACACTGTCATGTAGGTAATGGTCGATCGTTTCACTGATCCAGTTCGAGATTGAACAACCTTGAATGAAAATTTCGCACAAACTCGCATACAATACGCGCAAGATTCGCACGAAAAAAAGCGAGCATGATGGAACGAAGCTTCAGCTTCGATGTGATTTTTTAGCACACCGCGCCTCAGCACCGACACTACCTGGTGCACGACTGCGGCCTGGGAACTCCTAGCGCTCGTCAACGCCGATACGCGGCCGAGCGGGCCCAGACGGCCGTGCAAAACGTGATGGAGCACCGGCTGAAGAAGCTGCAGGCCGAGGAGCGTAGCACCCTCGTAGGGCAGGACAAGAGGCGCGCCCGCGACATCAAGACCCGCTTTGGCATGGACAGGCTCGTCGAGGACCTGATACAAGAGGCGATGAGCCGTGGCGAGTTTAGCGATCTGCCCGGCAGTGGCAAGCCCCTTAAAAGCAGCGCCTCCGCCGAGAACCCCTACGTCGACTTTGTCACCCACAAGCTCAATCAGGTCGGTCATTTCGATTTCATATCATTACAATTCCTCCCCTTGCCACTCTACAGCGTTATCGTATTTTGTCGGAATGCTCGAGCAAACCAGCATTCGTGCATTTTACAATGCTTTACTTCAATTCTTAGCGTGCTTTTTTTTCGTCGAATTACAACTCAAGCGGTGTGAATATTATATTTTGAAAAACATACAACTCAAAACTCAACGTATTTTGTAAAACTGACGATATACTTCAAACAGGTACTGATAGATAACGGCTTTACGCCGGAATGGATTCAGCTATCAAAAGAAATAAGAGAGGAGACTGATGAGTTGAGAAAATCATTGGCTCAAGCTAGAAACAGACTGAGCGAGTTACCTCTAACAGTCGAGGAGCAAAGTAGTTGGGAAAAAACATTGAACGACTCAAAAGACACGGTGAAGAGGATAAACAACAAAATTAATAAATACAACTTGCTCGTTCCTATACTACAAAAACAAATGCTTCAAGTCGACTTGAAAACTCTGGCATCGGCCGCGCTTGCTATTCCCCCTGATAAATCATCCATCAGAGAATCAAGCGGTCAAGAAATCTCCAAAGGACAAGATCTTTCA
Organism: Eretmocerus eremicus; assembly: GCA_030522705.1. Lineage (NCBI taxonomy): Eukaryota > Metazoa > Arthropoda > Insecta > Hymenoptera > Aphelinidae > Eretmocerus > Eretmocerus eremicus. The sequence goes on from JAPYYZ010003555.1 coordinate 6,875, forward strand.
CAAGGCAATATTATTCAGTTGATAACCTCGATTTTTAGCAGGTGATAAATGTGAGTACGTCTTGAATTTGTTCGATTCAAAAAAACAGTTTATCAAAATATTGTAAATATGTTCTCTAAAAGTTATATCCTAGAATCATCAAGTAAATGTAAAAATAGTGTACATAACGATTGAAGAAGATCATGTACATAGCGTCTCAACAATTTCATTAAAGTTCGTACCATACCTTATAAGGAGGTAAATCACTCACAATTTTTCCACTCAAGAGAGCCGTCGCTTCTTAGTCGTAACCTTTCTGTTGCCAAAAGTTTCAATGCCTTAGGATACGCTCGATGTTCAGCGGTCTTAACTCGTTCTTGTAATATTTCAACTGTGTCAGACGGAAAGACAGGAACCGACTGTTGCTCAATAATGGCCCCGGAATCAATATTTTCCTAAGATGAATTCCAATCAGTTTTATCAGACTTTGAAATCTAGCACGAAAGAATGAGACCTACCTCCACAAAATGAACTGTGCATCCGGAGATTCGAGCTCCAAATTCGAGTACCTCTTTGTGAGCATGGGCTCCCTTGAATGAGGGCAGTAAAGATGGATGAATATTGATCAAAGCGCCTCTCCACTGATTGACAAAGTATCCCGAGAGTATTCTCATGAATCCGGCCAGACAAATGATTTCTACTCCAGCTTTTAAGAGATGAACGTTCATTTCACGGTCAAATTCTTCTCTGTTGGCATAATCAGTATGCTTTATGACCTAAAATATTTTTCAATTCCAATCTATCAATTTTTCCGTTGTCCCAAAAGACTCAATTTTTACATTAATTCAGTTCAAAAATAATTCATACTTTTGTTGCTATGCCTGCTCTTTCAGCTCGTTTGAGCCCCTCAACTCCAGTTTTGTTAGATATGACTAAAACAATTTCGGCTCCCATGTGTTGTGTTGGATCTTGAACAGCATCGATTAGAGCTTGTAGATTAGTCCCGCTACCCGATATCAAAACACCAACTTTTTTCAAGGGTTTTGATAAACTGCCTACCAAAGATCCAACATGTTTCCTCATCTCGAACTCTATTGCTGCCTCAAAATTCTCGACACTAACTCGCGGCTGATGATCTGATCAAGATATTTGAAATGAGAATTTTTCACAAATCTCAAATATTTTTCAACGTACGCCGCAATCAATACTCACTTTCTAAAGCGGTTACTTTTCCGATTGCAGTGGCGTTTTCCGATTTCAACAAATTAATGACTTTTTCTTCGTGCTCCGAGGAACAAATGACAATTCCTCCAATACCACAGTTAAATGTCCTCAACATTTCGTACTTGTTAACGCCGCCAACCAAAGCTATCCATCCAAAAACTGGTAGAACGTTCCACCTTGATGCATCCAAACAAACTCCGACTCTATCTGGAAGCACCCGAGGAATATTTTCTAGAAGACCTCCTCCGGTAATATGAGCGAATGCCTTGATAAAATTCGATCTCAAAGCAGGGATCAAAGTTTTCGTGTAGATCTTCGTGGGCTCTAGTAATTCTTCTCCTAAAACGCAGTATGTTCAACAGTTCGTAATAATTTTTAACAGTATTTGTAATTGAATACCTATTCCAAGAGAAGCAAACTCACCAAAGGTTTTTCCGCTCTTTGAAAAAGGAGCGATATCCGAATACTGTTTGCCAGCCACTTTCAAAACTCTCCTAACTAAGCTGAACCCGTTACTGTGTACCCCACTAGAAGGTAATCCAATGACAATATCGCCCGGCTTAATTTCATTCGTTCTTGGTAGTAAATCTGATTTTTCAACTGCACCAACCGCAAAACCTGCCAAATCGTACTCTCCGTCTGAATACATGTCAGGCATCTCTGCCGTTTCACCGCCTACCTGTAATGAAGAAAAAATTGATGATTTATAGAAAATACCATTTTAACAAGACTATTGGCGGATTTAATACTTACCAATGAGCAGCCTGCGCGTTTACAGCCCTCCACTACGCCATTTATCACCTGTGATGCCGTTCCAATGTCTAACCGACCACAAGCAAAATAATCGAGGAAGAATAAAGGCTCTGCACCATGTGCAAGCACGTCATTGACACACATTGCGACTAGATCTATCCCAACTGTATCATGTTTTTTGCATTCAATGGCAATCTGAAACGATAATTGAAGAAATATTTATTTCTTGAATGAAATCTGAAGGATGTAAAAAGATGAAAATTGAAATACTTTTAATTTAGTGCCGACTCCGTCGGTACCCGACACAAGGAGAGGATCCTTGTACCCAGCTGCTTTTGTATCAAACAAACCACCAAATCCTCCAATGCTGCCAAGTACTCCACTGCGGTTTGTGGACGAAACTGCTGGTTTGATCACAGATATTAACGAATCGCCAGCCTCAATATTCACTCCGCTGCTTTTATACGTTGTAATGCCGCTTTGTAAGATAGATCTGGAAGATTTGAAATAATTTCAAGTATTGGCTCGGTTTCAGATTTGCCGTAAAACTTCATAGATAATTTCAATAATTGGAAATTGAAATACCTTGCGATCCCCTTACGGGCTATATCCTTTCTGAACTGTTTGCCATCAAACTTGATGTGACCTGCAGCTGATGTCGCTTTGGCAGCTGCCAAAGCCAATGAAGGAGCCAGAGCTACCGCAATGATCACTCGACCGCCTACGCCGTAGAAATAGAAACTAAGAAATGCTTTTAAATCGCGTCTCTTGAATACATACCATTTGTTAGAAGTTTTCCATCGGCTGATAAGCTTGTTCCACTGTGAAATACAAAATGGTCTGACCGGGATATGATATTATCAACACCCTCTATGATTTGTCCCTTTGAAGACGATTCAGGATAACCTTTCGATGCTAGAATAACTCCAGTGGCAAAAATATTCTCTCTCCAAGAGACTAATTGAGGAGATAGAGTCCCTTCACAACAAGCTTTCATGACAGTGAATAGATCTGATTTCAGCAGAGGTAGAATGACCTGAGTTTCAGGATCACCAAATCTGCAGTTAAACTCTAAGACTTTAGGTCCATTTGGTGTAATCATCAAGCCTGCATACAAAACACCAACGAATGGTATATTTTCTTTTCTAAGTCCATCAACAGCCCTTTGAAGAACATGAGATTTCACATTTTCGATTTCATCTGGGCTTAGAAGAGGACAAGGACAGTAAGCACCCATGCCACCAGTGTTAGGACCTTGATCATCATCAAAAATTCTTTTATGATCTTGAGCTGGAGCCATACTGACCACAGTCTTTCCTGTGAATATTTTAATCTCATTTTTAGTTTGCTGTCTCACAGACCTAGTTATTTCAATGAGCTTGTCCATAAGGTTGAGAAAATTATCAAGATATTACCATCAGTGAAAGCCAACATGGAAACTTCTTCTCCCTCCAGAAGTTCTTCCACCACAACTATTTCGCCAGCTGAGCCAAATTTTTTATCTTTCAACATTTCATCGATAGCTTGATATGCTTCCTCATTATTTTGAGCTACAACCACCCCTTTTCCAGCAGCTAAACCAGCAGCTTTTATTACATGTGCTCGGAAGGGTGCCCTAAAAATCAACTAAATATTGCAATTCGACAAATACTCAAAATCTTTCAAGTATGAAGATTTACTCACGTTTTTACAAATTTCTTGGCTTCTTCACTGTTTGTGAAACTTTTCCATCTTGCTGTGGGAATATCATAGCGATCCATGAAAGTTTTGGCCCAATCTTTATCAGACTCAATTCTGGCAGCACTTTTTTGAGGACCAAAGCATGCAATGCCTACTTGATTGAGTTCATCAGCTAAACCACGAGCCAGATATTCTTCAGGGCCAATAATGACCAAGCTGATATTTTTACTCTTACACCATTCTGCTACTTCCTGTAAATCACCAGTTAAGCAAGCGTAAGAACAGAATCAAACATTGTTTAAATATCAAGATATGATTGAGGGACAGTAGGTAGATGAGACCTTATTATTTTTGACATCAATCTGAACAAGTACAACTTTGTTCTCCTGGCCAATCCCACTATTTCCTGGAGCTACGTAGATGCGATCTACCTAGAAGTTGATATTAGGATTCGATAATCAATTATTTGGTCCACTATACTAAAGCAACAGAGACCATTGGAAAAAGCTTACATATTCAGATTGGGCAAGCTTCCAAGATATCGCATGTTCTCTTCCTCCACCTCCAACAACCAAGACTGAGCAACCCACTGCCATGTCTGCAAAAACTTCTGGGATGATGAAAATAACAATATTTATATCTCATTCATTAAAGAAACAACATGAATGGAGAATAAGTCACATGGAATATTTCATAAATCGTATGGATGAAAGCTTGCTAAAAGTGAATTTTTAACAAAGCCGAAGTAGGGGTTTATACTTTTTGACGGACTCGCCAATGAAATAAGAGGATTATTTGTCCACCTACGACGGGATAGGACACCAACTCTCGATAATATGTTGAAAAGCAGAGGGAGTAGACAGCTGTGATGGCTCACACGATACTGATATACTCACCTCAAAGAATCAGATTTCACGAGGAATGCTGCCTCGGTCGCTCAACGCCGCGGTTTTGCAGTACAGTATTGAGTACTATGCCGGCCTCAAGGTGTCAACAGGTGGCGATGGTCGTCTGCTTGTCCACCAGCTCCGCCTACGCTGCAGTCCCGGGAGCCCGTTCGAGTCTCCACGAAAGGCGAAAGAGAGGCCAGGATTCGATCGAGTTTTGAGGAATGCGACGTGTTTTTCTCTGCGTGCGACTGTTTGTGAGCTTATCAGCGCGAGTATACTGAACGTCAAGAGCTACTGTGCGATGACTTCGACGTAGAATAAAGCAAATGCTTGGGAGCGATAATGATGGCCCGGAGCGCCGATATAATCGACGCGAGAAACTGTATACTGCCTCACTTAGAATCGAGCTAGTGGGGACCCGATAAACATACTCTGATCTCTCTCCCGTGCGACACATTGCACTTGGATATATAATGACCCTGGAGTGTTATAATATGCTTCGCGGGGGTTCTCCGCTCTTTGCACCTCGGTTTCGCAACGAAATATCGCGTAATCTTGCATCGCGCGGACCGATGTACGCGCACATTTGCTTGCTGCTCCAGTCTCCGATGTTTTTCAATCGCCGAGTGTGATTATCTTTCTTTTCGAAAGAAACGACTGCACTTATTTGGTCCATTCCGAAACACGAAGTTTATTTTGATCTGGTGAGGGAGAATTACTCATCCAAAAGTATCCTCATTGCTGTCATTTCCATTTTCAAGATTTTCAGTGATGATTTAGTGTACTTCGAGTGAAAATTGGATACCAAAACCAGATTCATGATCGCACAATTTCACAGGGATTTTCCTCTCATGAGGGCCTATGAGTATGCATTTTTTCAGATTTTTCTACTGTTCTGTTTTTGTGATATTTAAGGCGAAGACCTAAATCCCTATCTTTCCCGTGTAAATCGTCAAAACTTGGAGGGTTAATGTCTCGGAATCTAGGTAGAAGACCCTCCTGAAATTTTGATATATTCTTCAAACGCATGAAATCTTCCAGTATGCAAAATTTCAGCGATTTCTATTGTTAGGAAAAATACCGCCTAAGCCACCTTAATTCAATCCCCATCTATGAAATAGAAATTTGCGATGAAGAATATAGTGAGCTCGGTTACATCATTTTCTGCTGAAAAGACTCTCAACTCTTTTTCGTATAATCAAACATAGTAAGTTTTGCTATCTTTTTACGTCATTTAGGGACGGTAGAGATGTTACTGAACCAACGTGGATTAAGTCTATTTCTTTTCAACTTCAATCCATTACGGTTCGGTTTAAAGAAGAGTTTAAAAAACGGTGAAACGTTTCCATATTGATTTGAGAAAATATGAGAAATGATGAACATTAATTTGTGAGTAGAAAAGTTTTGAAATTGGTCGAGATCAGGTCGTCGAGAACCGAATTATTTTTCAAACGACTTGGAGGATGATTTTGGTCCAAGCTAAAAATCTTGAAAATGTCAGGCGGACAACTAGATCAAACTCAGGATTTGAGATTTCCAATTCTATAGCAGTTTCTCTGAGTTGTCCATTGATTCTCCGAGAACTTTCCAAGTCAATCGAATTTCCGAAGAAAGTTTATGCATAAAGGATTTTCACATCGTAGGCCGAAGCTATAGTGTTATGTTGTAACATGATACTAGTTTGATTAAATGTTATTTTCGCTTGAATCTCATGAACTAAAACAAATCTCGCGAATTCTCAACAACACATCATCATTCTACAAGAAGGACGAAATCCAAATATGAGTGAAGTAACAAGTGACCATCGACTGGATCGTGATGGTGTAGTGAGCCTACGCACATTAGCTCTTCGAATCAGCCGCGGTTGAAATTGGTGCGCACTTGCCCCACGCCAGTTCGATCCGAGATGTAAACAAAGTAAACATAACACACGGTGTCACGTGTGATCAGAACGATGCCAATAACTTTTGCACTTCATTCCGAGTAGAGTGTTTGATTAGCATTTATTATTGACGAATCCTTATATACAATATATCTTGTCGCGGAGTGCACCCGCAACTATCTTACCGTGTTTTAGAAGTATCAAAAATCGCTCACGAGTTTCTTGGACTTCATTTTCATACGTAACAACTTCAATCAAAGGTATAATCTTGAATACTTGAATACATTTGAATTATCTAAATGGCTCATGCATTGATTGCTATCCAGATACAATGATTGAGCTGCAAATTGCAAAGGTACATGATAGAAAGGAGATATCTGAAATGATGATCAAATATTCATGCCAAAAAAGTCCTTTTGGGAAATGCTTGATTGCATTCAGAGAAGATCAAGACAAAGATGATGCAATTTGCTATCTAAATTTTGTGGATGATAATGAAATCAAGCTTTTAGATCACCTGAAAACAAAATATAATGGTGCAAAATTTTTTGAAGAATTTGAAAGAACCAAGAAATTTGCTGAAGACATTTTCTACAAAAATAACCAGAAAAATATTATGAAAATCAATGTGCTATTGAAAGGCACTGATTTTCAGATGAAAGTTTGGGAATCAATCACCAACATTCCAATGGGTCTGCTACATACATATGAACAGGTGGCAAAAGCAATAGATAATCCCAAGGCGGTCCGAGCTGTGGGTAATGCCTTAGGGGCTAATGACATTTTGTACTTAATACCATGTCATCGAGTGATCTGTAAGAATGGCTTTAATAAATTCAGTTCTTGTGTGAAGAGGAAGGAAAGTATGCAGGAATTCGAGAGAAACTTGACCAGCTCTTCAGGCTAACAAAGCTTCTACTTGATTTTAGGCTCTCCTAGTGTGACATCTCACTTTCAGTATTATTTTATAAATGATGTTAAATTTGAACAAACATTTTTCTGTAAAATAAAATATACTTTCAACAATTTGGACAATCACTCTTCTTGCACATCATAAAAGGTACATCGCCATACTTCTTACTTAGCTTGGAATTTAAAAATGATTTGCAAAAAATTAATTGGATTTGTGAAAAATAGTCCATCTCTCAGGTTCTTCTCCTTCTTCATAAAATTGGCTATGTGTTTCTGCTATGAGTACAGATGCAACCTTAGCCATATCTCATAGGTATTTACTGACGACTTCAATGTTATTATGGAAATGTCCATATTGTGATTGTCAACTATCTCCGAGATATTTTCGTTTCTCTTGCATCTTGTTTACAAAAAGGATCAAAACACGATTTGAAATATTGTACAGTTGAAACCTTAATAGAGCAAACATGTTGCAGTACACAGCAAAATCTTCTCTGTTTTCAATAAAAAAAGAAATTAGTGGAATTGGATTGTATTTATACAAGAATATAGGAACTAGTATAAACAGACTAAAGAAAGGCATCGTGGAGGGGAATGATGTCGGTCAAAAATCCTGTGCTCGAGCCTTACCAAAAAAGGTAATAGAAGAATCAAAAAATCCATATCTTTCAAGATCATTATAATTTTCCGCATTTTGGCCAAAAAAGGTTCATAAACTGACCACAAAATTTTCTTTCGCAATAATAGAAAGAACCAGTGATAAAAGTAGTAAAAGTATATCGTTGGGATCCAGATGAACCTAAGAAAAAGCCATTTCTGCAAAAGTTTGAAGTGGATCTAAATAAATGTGGATCAATGGTTCTGGATGTACTTCACGTAATCAAAGCCGACCAAGACCCCAAATTGGCATTTCGAAAGTCATGCCGCGAGGGTATATGTGGCAGTTGCTCTATGAACATAAATGGAGTAAACACATTAGCTTGTATCACGTATGTAACTCTAATTACCATGGGAACATTCACAATACTACTATTTCTGGAAAAAAATTCTGATCTTACAGAAAGACTGATAGGAATACCCAAAAACCACTCATTATTTATCCATTACCACATGCATATATTATCAAAGACTTGATTCCCGATATGAGCCAATTTTTGGATCAATACAAAAAAATTGATCCATATTTAAAGCGACCTCAAGAAAAAAATTTAATTGGTAAAAGACAGTTATTGCAAAGTGAAAGAGACAGAAACAAAATAGATGGGCTGTATGAATGTATCTTGTGTGGTAAGAAAATGAATCCTTGATTAAGCAAATCTCATGGCACATGATAATCAAGTACCATTCTCATGAAGGCTGTTGCTCATTTGGTTGTCCCTCCTATTGGTGGAACAGTGACAAATACCTGGGACCAGCTGTGCTGATGCAGGTGAAAATACTCATGAGACCAATATGTTATCCATATTTCATATCACAGCAAATGAAGATAAATTTTTTTTTGAAAAATAATAGGCATATCGATGGATCATTGACTCAAGAGATCAAGCTTCAGTGGAAAGACTATTCAAGTTGAGAGATTTTTATTCTGTTTTTAGATGCCATACCATCTTCAACTGCACTAAAACTTGTCCTAAAGCCCTTAATCCTGGCAAAGCAATTGCTGAGTTGAAACTGTTGGGTAAGAATTCAAATTAAGTCCTCAGAAATTGAAATGCCAAGCTCCTATAATTGGAATTCCTTTTCATTCAAGTTTTCCAAGAATTGTCGAAATATACCATTCATTGTGCTTCTGATTAAAAATTCTTCATGAAGATTTGTTAGTTCACTCACTCTTATTCAATCTAGTGACTGGAGTAATGAACAAAGAGAAACCAGATTTGGAAACACCAATGAAAGACCAGTGCTCTACAGCAGGAAGTTCACCAAAGTGCCAATGATAGGAAATACTAAGAATACCGTCGTTTAATAAATGTTTCAACTGAAGAAAATATTTCATTTATTTCTCGCAAACAAATCGTGAGGTAGTCACAAATCCTAAATAAATCTTTGTACTTCATTTAGAGGACTGTACCGTGAACAAGTACACATATATTACTTAGAATTTTCATCCACTTATATTTTTACGATTTTAGAGGTATCACAAACTCTGAAACTATGAATAAACGTTTTACTACAAAACAGAAACATGTCTTTGTAACTCATACTTATATCAATGACGCTCGAATTATTTACAGACACGACGAACATTATCAAAATGATGCGGTAAAAAAGAGCAAATATATTATTCAGTAAAAATCTACATGAGCAGTTAAATAGTTTATCTGACAATTTACATCTTTTATTCTAAACGAGGGCGCTTTTGCTTTGGGATGTTTAAAGGAATATTGTCACTCATAGTCTTTTTCTTTAAAACATTCTCCCTGTCTGCTAGACCAAGCAAATTATGGACTTTAGTGAGCATAACAGGATCATTGAGCCAAGGATGCTCCAGTACCTTTTGAATGGTGATCCTCTTAGATGGATCTACCGTCATCATTCTTCGAATCTGGGGAGAGACATCAACATAGAATCAATGCGGCAAGAAACAATCAAAGCAATGAAATTGACTTACCAAATCTTTGGCAGACATCGAAACTTCGAAAAATTTGGATGAATTGAAGTTATACATTCCTCTGACGATTTGGTCGTGTAGAGTGTATTTCTTGTCGTGAACCTTGAAAGGCGTGAGGCCACTCAAGCAACAATACAAGATCACGCCCATGCTCCACACATCTACTTGTTTCGTGTAAGATCCTCTTCCCCCTGTCTGCAATATTTCTGGTGCAACATACATTGGTGTACCACAAAACGTTTTCATGATAGTCTGAGAGTCAACCAATTTTGAAAGACCAAAATCAGATACTTTGACTATTGTCTCCTCATCACCACTGGCAAGAAGAATGTTCTCGGGCTGTAGTAAAAAAAGTTTTATCAGAATCTGAATTGTTGTTAAGAGATACAATAAATTCAGAATTACCTTCAGATCTCTATGAGTGATACCATTTTCGTGAAGATAATTCACAGCCAAGACCACCTGGTAGAATATGAACTTGGCATGATACTCTGACAAGCCATTGTTCTTCTTGATTCGCTCAAACAGCTCTCCACCTTCCATCAGTTCCAAAATTATGTATACCATTGTGGGACAGTTGTAGAACTCTTCTATTTTGATGATGCAAGGCTAGAAAAGCCAAAATCAAATCATTTATTTTTCTCTATTGCATGCAGGATACCATTTATATCACTTACATGTTTTAAGGCTTTGCAAATCGCAACTTCATTCAAGATATGCTCTTCATCGTTTTGGTGATTTTTAGGCCCTGACGAACCTAACGTCGATTTCTTTATCATTTTCATGGCAAACTTTCTGCCAGCTGTGTCACACTTAGAAAAGCACATTTTGACCTCTCCACATGCTCCAGATCCCAATTTTCTGGAGACTGCATACTTGGAGCGCAGTTCATCAGGTAAGAATGAGTTATCATACCCACTTGTGCTCATGTATACGTAGACTTGAAAAGAAAGAAATTGAAGTAAAAATGAGTAATCAATAAAACACAATTGGATATCAGAAAATATAATTTCCTCACCATTAAAGGTAGATTTGGCAACCGCAATTAGGTCATTATTGACTAATATCACGCTTCTGCCTCTTCCAACAAGCTTGCCATTGACAAATGTACCATTGGCGCTCTCGTCCTTTAAATATACCACATCTTCTTCAAGGCCATCCGATGTGGTGCATATGTCTCGATAAATCACAAAATGGATTTTGCTCACAAGAGGCTCATACTTAGGCTTCATCCTTCCCTTCACAAGTATATCACAACTTGGTGAGCGGCCAAATGTATACCTATCGTTCTTGAAGACTGCAAAAAAATACGGTTGGTCAATAGTCACAGAACCCACACAGCGCGAAATATTTCGGTAAAAGATTCGGTGAAATATCTTGATGAAATGTCGCTGGGATGTTTCAAGAATATTGTGAAATATTCTCGAAATATTTCGATTCATCACAAGAGAATATTTTTTTGCAATATTTATGAAGTACTTCTGAAGTATTCTGATCAGTATTCTGCAGAAATATCTTCGAATATTCTCTCGGAAGATTTCTGAAATATTTCAGGAATATTTCATATACATTTCTGAAAAACATTTTGGAGTTACCTTTTCTAATATTTCAAGGATATATAACCAAACTTTTGTGGAAAGATTTTCGGATCACTTCGCGAGAATAATTCCTTCCGCCCCATCGTGTACTTTGGGGTATACTGTCAAGATATCCAGACTTTGTCCTGGGATATTGTTTGAAATATTCCTGAGATCTTACAGGGAGGTTTTAGTTAAATATCTGGCAGAATATTCCAGAGACTTCCATCGTAAACGATTCATGGGGATATTACGTGAATGTTCTTGAGATATCCTCCCTCAATACTTCACAACATCATTTTCAAAACTTCTCAGATATTTCTAAAAGGATTTCTCTCGCTTACGTTCCAAATCTGTTCGAATAAGATTAATCTCTTTTCGTAACATCGCCGTATTTATTTCGATATTTATATCATGAGATTCAGTTCTCCTGCCAAAGATTCTGGGAGTATCTTGCTCTCACGTTTCATGATCCTAATCTCGGATTTTATGGAAATTTTTCAGGAGGGATTTCAGAGAATTATCTCTCTGGAAATTACATATCCTGCAGAAACCTTCGAGAAATATCTCTCAGGGTATTTTTTTGAAACATTGCAGACATTTTTGTTAGAGATTTCGCAGGTATTTCCAGAAACTTTCGGAGGATCTCACAAAAGCTTCACAATAATAGATATTCTTAAATCTTTCTGAAAGATCCTTGGAACATCATATCTTCCTGAAATATTTTCGAAACATGGCGCGGGATATTTCAGTGGAATGGAGTTGGAACGTTACAGTAGAAAGATGCGCTGGAAAATTTTTGAGACATTTTTTATCGATTTCTCATGGGATTTCCAGAACCTGAAATTCCGGTATCCTTCGTACCTCTCGGTTTGACAATCTTGAGGAGAGGCCTTGTTGGAGATATGTGACATTTACGGGTAAAACATTTCCGAAATCTCTCACAAATATTTCATTGAACGATTGTGTATCTGATGGATGTCGCATGACCTGGATTGATTCTCCATTCTTTGGTCTGTTGACCATACGAGGTTTAGAAAGGTGTTCCATAAGAAATTTTTCGGGGGTATGATGAAATATGAGAATAAGGATGGCGTAGCACTGATTAATAATGCATGATGAGCTTTGAAAAGCTTGTAACAGTCAATAAAAGATGCGTGCAGGCTTTCCCGCAAGCGCCTACGACGGACGGCGATTAGTGTACAAGACGGAAGGAAGTGTCGCAGAATCAATGTTCAGGTAGACAGTACGGAAATACCGTGTGATCTGAAGCAGTCATATGAGGAATCCACCGAAACCGAGATCACAAATAGAGTATGGAAATGATAAGCTAATAATGAGAACATCCATATGAATGAGTCTTAATAATTCGATGAAATATTTCACAAACATTCCGGAAACATTCCAGTGAAAGATTCTGTTGGAATAATCTTGATTAATCCCAAAATATCTTAAGCAAGCCCTCATAAAGCATTCTAGGATTAATTCTTTCAGAATATACCCCATGAAGATATTTTTGACATAAATCGTTAAATATTTCTGATCTGGTACAAATTTGGGAAAGGGTTCATAAAATATTTACGTGGAACATTTCGGAGAGGTTTCCTGAGAATATTCTAGAAACATTCCATCGAAATAATCCTGACATATTCCATTGAAATATTTCAGAAATGTTCAAATACTTTAGTGAAATATTCCAGGAATATTTCCTAAATATTTCGTTCTGTGTGAGAAAGATGCTCCAAAGTTCCAAAATGTAAATAACAGAATATCGCATCGGCGTCTACGTTCATTGTGGTCCGTTATCAGGGGCCTTATTATTGGTTTCGAGTCGAGTCGAGTCGTTTCGTGTCATAGGCGTGATTGTGATAATTACTTTATTTTGTTATTATTTACTGTATCAAATTGAACGAGTGACTTAAAATGCGTCAAACCTCGCGTCAAACCCATCTAAACCTGTACAAATATACCTCCAAAAATATTTGGATGCTGAAAAATAATGCAAAACAATTTAGCTGACGGTCACACTGTGTGAGGGAGTCAGCTGACGCAGTGTGACCGACGAGTCGGATCGTTTTGCATCATTTTTTCAGCATCCAAATATTTTTGGAGGTACATTTGCACAAATATAAATAAACTTGATGCATTTCAAGTATCTCGTTCAATATAACGTGAAGTGACCAAATAGCAAAATTGAGTAATTACCACAAATAGAAACGACCCGACTCGACTCGAAACCTATGGCACCAAACTCGTGCAGGAATGCGTGTCTCGCGAATAAAAATCGGATCATCGTCGCAGAATTGTTTGCGCGAACGAGGGACGACCGATACAATTGGAGAGAGCGAGTCGGATCGAGTAAACACGAGAAGGAGCACAACTCACCCATGTGCGGAAAGGCAGAGTCATGGGGGCAGAAGCGGCCCCAGATCCTCGGCTGCGGGGTGGCGTCCTGGCAGTCCTGGCTCTGGGTGAACGCCTGGGAGTCGGCGGTCTGGGTGTCGGGCAATTCCGCGTCCTCGACCTCCATGTTTGGCTGGACACGCCGCTGCTGATCCTACAACTGCCCGGGCTCGTTCGCGTGTCGCAGGAGCACGTGGACGACGAGGACCATCGACGGCGAGAACACGGCTGGGGGTGAACCTGGAGCTAAGCCCTGGACGCGATCTCCTGGATGCGTGAAAATGCGGGAGCAGGGGGTCTGCTCTCGGCCCGTCACACGCGCCGCGCTCGGGCCGGTGCCGCGATGAGTCTTGGCGCGCTTTGTCAACGCCGGCTCGCGCGTTGACAGTTGACGCGGGCTCCGTCCTCGACAAGTGAGGATCGACCCGGACGCTGCAGCATCCAGATGCCAGGCAGCGAGTTCGGTCCCGATTTGTCGAGCTCACTCGAGAACGGCGGCGACGACGACGACGACGACACACCAAAAACGCAGCCCTCGGGCCGCATGCAGCACGCCGCGGCAGGAGGATCGAGGATCCCTCTTCCCTCGCGCAGTTGCTCGAATTCGCGGAAGAGGCACGTATATACACACGCAACAATCAAGTGCTACGCACATGAGGGGCCCGCCGATCACCGAGGCATGGCCAGGACTGCGCGGCGCGCGTGGAGCGGAGCAATTAAGCAGCGGCAGACGGCCGCGCGCCGCGGGTATCGTGTTTTTGAATTACCAAGGGAGAGCAAAGGGAGGGGCGAGAACCGACAATGACGATTGGCGCAGCGGAAATGAGCCGCGGCGCATGCGGCGATGCCGAATCTCTGGCCAATAGAAATCTAGATCTCGGCCCTCTGGAAAAACTGACAACGGTGCTCAGTTTCTTTGTTTGTCTGGGACCTGCATTTTCGGGAGCAATGCAACTTCAGGATTCGTGCAAACGTCCATTGTATACGAATTTTGAGCCTGAAGTAGCCGTTGCTTGTTCCTCTTGTCTCACCATTCATGTTCGATCACAATGTGCATGACCACGATGATCGGATGACAAACGAGCGAGTAAGCCAAGAATTGAAGCGTGGAAATTGATTTCACTCCTCCACAAGTTGTTTCTACGATCAAAATCTTGTTGAGCAAACGCCGCGCCGTCGTCTCGAACATCTCCAAACGTTGCTGTCTCACCTCGTGTTCTCACTGGCGCATTCGAGAAAAATCAACTCCGTCTACGTTTGCATTTTGAGGTGTCGCGTTGATATCAGAAATACGACGAAAGCGAAGAAAATACCGATATTCAACTCGAGGGTCGTAGTTGGTTCATGAATTATTATAAATATTGGCCTCTCCATCAACCTCAGCAATCCAATAAGAATAGGGATAGCGAGGAAATAGAGAAATCTTGGGTTGAAATTGAGACGCAAATGATGTGGTAAATAAGAGCTGGTCATTTTCATCTTTTCGTAAGGCAATAAAACATCTTTGGACCAGATGCCGTGCAGACAGCAGTTCGAGTGAAAAAAAACTATGCTGCTGATCACGTGCAACGCGCAGAACCACAACAGGACTCGCAGGAAAACGCGCAACAATACGAAGCGTTCAGGTAAAGAAAAATCTTTTCAGACCATGCCCTGTTATGGATCCTTGCCTCGACTGCCTTTGTTATCGATTCCTATCAAAATTTTCCACCGAGTCCTCCTCTCTTGCAGCTACTCTGCCTAAATTTTATGTGGAATTTTTTATGAAAAGCTGATCGGAAAATTAAAGTTTGCGCTTTGGTTTCCAAATGGATTCTGTGAAATATCCGAGGAAAAGGCTCTCGAGAAGGCTCTAATATTGGGATCCAACCTCCGGAAGTGAAGTCGCCCCCCGCGCCTCGCCGCTCGCCGACCAACTCCCCAATTCAGAAGTGTCGGCCAGCGGCGGGGTGCGGGGGAGACTTCACTTCCGGAGGTTGGATCCCAAAATAGTTCAAGGCGATCGGCATTTCGTGACCCAGGGACCAGGAATCGAACTTGATTGAAGGGTCCGTTGAAATAATATCAAGAATAATAAAATCATCTACAGGGGGTTTAACTCGGGGTTTAAGTGGAATGTGCCCCTCACGATCCTGGGTTTTTTACCATCGACAAGCCACCGCGATCCGCGGAAGTGTAT
>JAPYYZ010003556.1:0-11479 GCA_030522705.1 Eretmocerus eremicus
GTCAGCTGCCCATCTAACGTAACACCCAGGATTTTGATAGAGGCACAATATTCGATCGCTTGACCGTCAATGACTGGCATAGGTGGAGGAGATAGTTTCAATCGGTTCATAAAATTTCTGGAACCAAACCACATGGCTTTCGTTTTACTTGCATCAATTTTGAGAGAGAGGGAGAGAGAGAGAGGAAGAGAGAGCTATCGTAGAGTTTTCGTTAGAGCAAATTTGATTCAGAGTCTGATTACATATCATTTATATGAGTTGTATGATTAAGATCGTTCATTATTCGGATCTGAGGGAATTTTCAGGAATCGTGGTATGAATCAACAGTATCCCATGAGTATTCCATCCAGTATATTTTGTTGCAGCCCGTACCCATCCTCATTATAATTTCATTTCTTAGCTGTAATTTCCAAGCATTTGAATGATATGTGCAAGTATCGAATTAATTTCGATGCTCGATCGATATGATCGGGTATCTATCTATCACTCGCTCGAGTTCAAATTATTGGATATATACGAGATATCCACGATGTCGCGCTGTGAATGTTAGAGGATTCCGGCAAAGGCGAGCTATCGTCGTCGTGGCCTGCGGGAGCAATGCGCTCACATAGTGCACCCCACAACCTTGATGGGCAATCAGTGCTCGGGTCCCGTCACCGGGCCGTTTCGGCATGCCCTACTCGATCTGCATGGTAGTGACTCAAGTCACGTTCCATGTCGTTAGTTGCACAGTTGGGCATGCTGCCTCACGTCAGCTGCAGTATTATCTTTATAACGATACCAGGCGAGCAAGTGAATGATTCCCAGATTAGCATCCTTCCATAATTTGAGCGACAAATTGTGAGTCATCCTTGTCTAGAACATGATTATTTGGTTTGTTGTCCCTCAATTCAGTTCTCGACGGCAGTGATCATAGGTTACGAGGAATGATACTCTTGATCTAGGCTTGTTGGCATGCCAGAGTTCATGTTATTAACCTTTTGCTCCTGTCCACTCGTCTGCAGTTTCCACCTCATTCATTTTGAGTAGGACTCTGGATCTCTGTAAGTATCCCTGTACAGGAGTCTCATCCATGAGGATTTCATCGAGTGAATAATCTTGACAACTCAGATGTAATTTTGGGGACTTGATGTTTATGTGTGCTTGGCTCCACTGATCGTTTTGGGAAATGAATGCTCCTTGTTTGGGGCTACTTCCAACCATTCAGAAATGATGGATCACATCTACAGTCATTGGAAAGATGGAAGCAAGAGGAGAAAGGGATGCTCAACATGACTTTGGGATTTCCAAATTGCCATGTTTATTCCATTCGGAGCTCACTTGAATTGAATATGTTGAGACCCCAGCCCAAAGGACTCCGCACAAAATGCATTGATTTTGGTTCCCGGTGATTTTTGACGGAACTCCACTATCTTATATATTGGAACGTGACAATAAAGGATTCAAATGTGGTCATAGAGCAAAAATGTTTAGGTTTGAAGCTGTAAAGCTCCAAAATCATGGATTTTGAAGCCTCGACACAGGTTCTGTTTACATTCCAACAAAGATATTCGGTTTCGGTGGAACAACGGGTGTACAAAACGTACTTGTTGTATGATAAGATCGTAGAGTACGGGATATTGTAATCGTGCCGAAATAATGAGAACAAGTACAAATCGAGAATCGATATTGAGAAACGGTGAAGCGAATCAGTTGATGTAGGTGTACTTGGGATCATATCCATTTTTTCAGATCACGTAATGCAAATGGGTGATTCTTTCTGTGTGGCTGAAGCAAGATTGATAAGTGTATTTTTTGCGTCAGGTGTTTGATCTTTGATCAATGATAATCCTGAAACCATGGCATCATTTCTATTAAAGAGAGCACTCAATCGCTGTTGATGAGATTCTTGCGATCTTTTTGCGAGATCATGTACTTCGTATCGGTCGTGCACCGAGTGTATACAGATACTCCTCAATCATTGATTGTAAGACGAATCACGAAAATCAGAATAATGCGAATCATAGATGGAACAAATTCACGATTTCGAATGTGTGTGAGTGAGTATTGGAATAAGGGATAGGACGTGTGTGCAATATGTACTTGTACGATGGAATTGTGGAGGACGGATCAATGCAGTCGAGCCGAAACAACGTAAATGAGTATAAATCGAGAATCAATATTCAGGAAAATCAGTTGATATTGTCTGCCATATTGATCATATCCATTCATCTAGATCCTATATAGTCACTGGGCGATTTTTATTGAATACATGTGGAATATTGATTCGTTGACTTTATGCTCAAGATGTACATGTTTCATACGACATGGCGAATTTCCCAACAATCTAGGGGCAGTATCGGGCTTAGTACTGACAAGTGACGCCAAAATGGCTATTTCAGTTTGATCTCCTCAACATCTTGATCAAATGATGATGAGTTCACATCATCAGTCGAGAAACTATATTACTGAGTGCATCATGTGCTTATAGAGCATTGAGACTCGCTCGAAGTTGGATGAAAATGAGCTAAGTGTAACTTAGACTCGCCATGTTATCAAAACTCGCTACATCTATGGCCTTGCCATATATCTTCATGTTTGTTGTATTAGAATATCGGAATGAATCAGAATATGAAAACCACAAAGAGTTGGAGCAAACTCAGTTTTGCGTTTGTGAGATCCAAGAATCCAGTTGAATTCTCAATCTTATTCCTCACGTGCTTCAAGATTCATTCCTCAAAAGTTGATGCAATAAAACAAGCTCCCCGAATTTCAACGTATCTGAACTTATTCAATACTGCATTCCGTGACCTTCGTGGAATGGAATATTGGATGAGTGTTCTTCACAAGTAGGCGATGCAATTTTGAGATGATTCTACAAGCAAATCAGGATCCAAAATCGAGTGGACGTAGTTTTCTGCCACCCTTCGTAGATGTCATGGAAGCTTTCTGACAAACCATTGTTTCTCATCAAAAATCGCCTCATAACATAACATTGTATTGAATTATTTCAAATCAAAACCAATCGTTCAGTTGATAGTCGAATCTGACCTTGCAAGCCCAAATTCAACTCTCAAATGTGAAATCCGTCTGGATTCTTTGACGTTCAGCTCGGGCATTCTATAGTCTGCAACAGCTTTACTTCCTTCTGTTTCGAAACATCTCAATTCCAACTGATGGAATGATAATGAGGCGTGACATCTTATGCCATCCTCTCTGTATACGAGTAGCATAATGGGCCACAAGATCTCTTTGTGGCTAAGCAGCTGGGGGAATTTTGTCGTGAATCAGATAAGTCGGTTACAAATCGACAAAATTGAACAAACTCATTGGATAAGTCGGTTTTAAATAGACAAAATCGAACATACTTTTGAAGGTCTTGAGATAATTCTCAGAAGTGATTTGGAGTACGTTGGAAATGCGGATCTTAACACGTTCATTGCGGAGCCGTTCTCTCTTCATTTCAACGAGAACATGGATATAACAATCCTACTCTAACGAAGTTGGCGGCACGTGTATAGAACTTTTCTCAGTCGATCTTTTATGGTTGAAGTTTGGAAAACTCACGAGATTGGTCGCCATTCGATGAAGTTTCCCATCTGATACAAGCCGAAACGAGCTAGATGAGGATAACCCGTGGGTCCCGCGGGTAGGACCCACCACAGTGAACACGTTAAAAGATGTTATGAGCGAACGATACTTCGAGTGGCAAATTTGAGTAATTTGCCCAGCATTCTACTTTGATTGCTGAGAGCAGAGCTGCCGCAGAATCACAGATCTGTGATCCTTTCGCAGCTCAAGAAGTTGAATGGATTGGTTGAGTGGACCTAACAATGATCATCTCGAAACCTCCAATATAGCTCTCACTGATGAGCACAACCAAATACATTGGTCAGACTTACAGTAGCTTTTTTTTTCTTTTATGGTGGCCAATAACGGTAATCTGCTCGCAGACGTTGTGACGGGTTGCACCTCTGGGTTCGCACAGAGTACGGCACCGCCTAAACCTCTCCGCTAATGGAGGAAACATATATCATGTCATAGCCAACCCACCCTAGAACCACTTGCGCATTACTACGGGGTGGGTGGAGCGTCAAGCGCTATGAAAGCGTGTCTTGCTGGGTCTTCACCTCTTCTTTCTTCTCTCTACATTGGCAGTGTTCATCACTCTTCAGATCATCGGTGTTTGCTAAGCAACGCCTCTTGCTCGGCGCAGCAATGCCCGTTCGCGCTCTTCTTCTTGGGTGATCGCCATCTTGATGGAGTCAGCGATCTTAGCCCACGTCTCTTCACTGCGAAGCATGGTTGGCACAAGGTTCTCAGGTGTCAGCTGAGCCCCGAGCCAATTCATGAGCTTCGCTCTCTCTATCCTTGTCTCCTCGCTCTGAAAGAATGCATACTCCGCGTCGTCCCAGTCGGCCCCACACATCTGGCAGACCGGAGTTTCTCTCTTCTGGAACCGCTCCAGGTACTCCCCGAAGCAGCGATGCCCCCTCATCGCCTGCGTCAGTCAGTAGTCTAACGCTCTATGGGGCCGATCGAGCCACCTGGCCATGTTGGGGATCAGTCGGCTCGTCCAGCGATCCTTGGTTGACCTGCTCCACTCCTCCTGCCGCTTCTCCACTGTCTTTGCCCATTTATCCCCTCGGATGAGGGCCTTCCGGGTCGGGTTCAGCTCTATACCGTCGGTCTTGAGAGCCTCTTGCCTTTTTCACATTAGCCTTCTTTCAGCGACTAGCAGGCGAATTCTGGAAAACCTGCCAGTACACACGCTGCATCATAGAACACGATGCAGTAGGCGCTGATCGTCCGGAGCCTGAGACGCCGCTGGACTGGGCCTAGTTTCCCATCGATCACGGCATCGCTGGCTACTTGGCCCCAAATGGCCACACCGAAGAGCATGATGTAGTAGCTCACGGTGTTGAGTAGAGCCCTCCTGTTCGACTTGGGCCCTCCAATGTTCGGCATGAGCACTGCTAACTCTGTCTGCCTATAGCGCAGCCTCCCTGAGCTGGGCCTTGTAGCGCCACTTATCGTCGAACCACATCCCGAGGTACTTGATTCCCCCCTTCAGAAGGATCTCGTACCTGCTAATGGTGAACACGACCATCTGAAAGCTCCTTCTCTCCGTAACTAACATCCCTTCGCATTTTCGTTTGACCAGCTCGAGGTGGTTATCGGGAAACCACTGGCCAACACGGTAGAGTGCCTCATTGCCATTACACTCGACTTCCCACGCGGTTTTGGAAATAATAACTGATGCTGCGTCGTCCGCAAACCCAACCAGTTCCGCCCCGTCTGGGAGGTTCAGAGCGAGGAAGTTATCGTATTGTGTGTTCTATTCGAATGGGCCAGAGACAGAGCCTTGGGCTATGCTCAATGCGTCCTTCGTCGGTATCGCAGATGAGCGTAAGATCTCGCAGTCCATCGCTGACGAACGCCAGCAGGTAGGGTGGTACTCTTCCGTCCAAGGACTTGTGGATAGCTCTCAGCTCGCCATAATGAACGCATTCTTCACGTCCAGCGCGATGATGGCGCAAAACCCTCCTCCTGGTTGGGGTGTCATCTTCATTGCAGATTGCACCCGATCTAGCTCGCTCTTGATCGCGTGAAGTGTGCTGCGCCCCTTTCGGAAGCTAAACTGCGTCGAGGACATCCCTCCGCTGCGTTCGTACTTCTGCTCCAGTCGATTGAGGATCATGCGGTCATACATCTTCCCCAGGTTGTCCAGGATGTTGAGCGGCCGGTCCGACGAGGGCTCTTTCGGATCGCCACCCTTCCCTTTCGGTATGAGCACCAGTTTCTGGCGTTCTCGCGTTCTCGGGAAGACTCCTGCACGCAGGCATTTGTTAAACAACTTCAACAGGAGGCTAGGCCGCACCCTCGTCACTATCTCCAGAGCCCTGTTGAGGATCCCATCGAGTCCTGGGGCCTTGCCGTTTGCGAGTCTTTTCACGTATAGCTTCGGCGACTTCATTTGGGGGAGTAGGCCTGGGCTCTCTTCCTAGGTAGAGAACTCTAGCTATCTTCAGCCCTGTTGCCTTGTCCTTTGGTGCTGATCTCCCCTCTTGTGAGCTTAGCTTGCTGATAACGACCCTCTATGGCGTACCCCAAGGGTCACTGTTGAGCATGTTGCACAGGTTTTCCCAGCACTTCTGCTTGCTCTTGCGGATGGCATTTCGCAGCAGTTTTTTCGCCACTCTGTGTGCTTCTCTGTCGGCTGTCGCTGACGCGAGTCCACGTTCCCGCGCTCTCTTGGCTTGTCTCCTCTTGGCGTTGACGGTGCACCGGAGACTAGCAAATTCGTCGCTCCACCAGTAGACCTGCTCCCTCTGGGAGCAGGGTTGCTTCCTCCTAGGCATGGCGGCATCACAAGTTCGCGTGATGACTCTAGTGACGCTGTCCACAGTGTCGTCGGGTGAGAGTCCATTTTCAGAGTCCAATGCCTCTGGGATCACGGTCTCAAACCGTTCTCTATCAAGCTCGCGAACTTGCCCTCCCACCATAGGCTGGGCGTTCTTATCCCTTCTCCCCCCGTTCATCCTGCAATGGATGCGCTGGTGGTTGCTCAGTGTTTCTGGCTCCTGAACTGACGATCAGGTCTAGCACAAAAAAAGATGAAGTCACCTCTCAGTGCCATGTCGTTTGTGCCACTTGGTTGAGCAGGACCATGTCGAGCCGAGCCTCGGTCACCGCTACTGCGATGCCAGCTCATCCTCGGGCCCTCCGCTCCAGGTCGGTGACTTGGCGTTGGAGTCTCCGTTCACAACTACAGGCCCCTTCCACTGCTTTGAGCTATTCAAGAGCTCTCTCAACTCGCTTTGGAAGTTATTCATTGGAGCGTTGGGTGAGTTGTAGCAACTATACACCGCAACGTCGCCGATAACTCTGCAAGCGTAGCCGTTCCCCCTCGTTGGTCTCTCGGCTTTGGTGAGCGAGGCTTTCCAGATCTGGACGGCCGCCCCACTCCGCAGGTCTTGTGTCGTCCTGGCACTCTCCCATCTGAGATTCTGCTCCGAAATGATCAAGACGTCTACTCCGAGTCTTGTAGCTTCTGCTTCGAGGAGGTCGCGGGCGTCTTTGCTCCTCTGAAAATTCGCCTGCAGGAACTTAACCCTTTCCGCGCTCGGTTTAGCGCCTGCCTGCTGCTCTCGCCTGTTGATAGGCAGTGCGGCATTGCTTCCCAGACCTATGTTTGCTGTCCACCTGCAGGGTGTCACAGCTGAGGCACTCGGACTCCTTCATCTCCCAATTGAACGCTACATAGCCTTCCACGCCACAGTTAGAAGATCGCTTCGATCGGCACTCCTGCGGCTCGTCACACCTTGCAGACAAGTGGCTATACTGGAGGCAATTCTAGCACTTCGGGATACCACCTCTCTCGCGAGTCCGAGCAATGGCGAAATTCACTCGAATCCATCTCTTGCTCAGCAGGCCCTGTGCTAGCTCCGCAGGGACTGTGATCACCGCGACCTGGGTACCCCTGTAACCCAGGCCTATAGTTCTCGCAGTGATACTCCCTGCGTTCTCCGCACTAAGTATCGCCACGATGGCTCCCTTGACTTCTTGCAGCGTGCTGACCTCGTCGATGTCGAGCGCTTGCAGCGCGGCAGTTAGAGTGAGGCATCGTACCACTTCCGAGTCCTGGATTGCACCCTTGATAGCATCCTCAACGGAGTCTGCCTTGACGCCCTTTCCTAGCTTTATAAGGAGTCGGCCGTCCATCGTTCTCCGGAGTTTTGAAACTTTTGGGGCGACTGCCTTAACGCCCTCTCCCTGTTTGACTTTCCTAAGCATGTCTTTATAGGATAAGCCACTCTCTCTCTGACTTCGACGAGAACCGCATTTGGTCCCACTCGTCTTTTATTCCTCTCCGTCCTCTTCTTCTTCTCTTTCTTCTTTTTTCGGGCCTTCGGAGCGTCCGGCAGGCTCCTCCTCCCGCGTCCCGGCGCCGTCTAGCCGTTGCCCAACCTACGTCGCTATCCATGGGCTGGCTGCCCACGGGACGGAACGAGAGTGGCGTGCCAGGCGTGGATGCCTCTGGCTCCGAGCTCCCGGCTCTCTGCTCTGGAAGAATAAGCTTGACCGGTCTGAGGGCCAACTCTACGTTCTCTTCCTATGATCCTCCTCCCCGCTGGAGGAAGTCGTGCAGCCTCTCTTGTTTCGGCTCACATGCCCGGGGTTCTGGGCTGATAGAGCTGGTCTCAGCTGGGCTATGAAGGCCGCCGCTGCCGCCGCGTTTTTCTCGGCCACGTTTCTCAGAGCTGGGCTGAGCTTGTCCTTTAGCTCCGCAGCCTTGATCCTGGCCTCTCCCAACCCCTCGCGTGAGGTCACTGCCCTCTACACAAGCTCCTCCGTTCTCTTCTTGGCAGTGGCATACTCCTCCACATCCTTGGTGATGTTGTCAAGTAACTTGAGCATTTCTACGAGGAGCCTACCCTTCTCGCTCCTGGGCTTCACTGTATTTAGACCATCTCATTTTGAGGTCTGCAGCTTCTACCTTATCCAACCTTGGGGCACTAGAAGGTGCACCGAGGTCCGGCTGCTGCAAGCCACTTGCTCTTACTTCGACTTGGTTGTCGTTGTCGACGACATCCACAATCGTTGTCGTTCCTTGCTCTCCACACGATATTGGTTCCCGGACGGGACACCCAAGCGGCAGTTTCGTTCCGAAGCCGTCCGAATTCGTTGTTGTTTCTGTCATCTTCCGTTTTCCAACTCCCCCTTACTCCTGTGTATTCGCTTGTGTTGGTGGTCACAACTATCCACCCTATCCAGCAC
Organism: Eretmocerus eremicus; assembly: GCA_030522705.1. Taxonomy (NCBI): domain Eukaryota; kingdom Metazoa; phylum Arthropoda; class Insecta; order Hymenoptera; family Aphelinidae; genus Eretmocerus; species Eretmocerus eremicus. The sequence goes on from JAPYYZ010003556.1 coordinate 8,761, forward strand.
CGGTCCTCTGTTCCTGAATCCTCCCCCCTGCCGACCGAGCCTACAGACCGGTGGCCTTAGTCGTGCCAAGCCCCGCACCCTACAGCATGGTCCCCCCAGTCACCAACCGGCTTTGACTATAGAAGCGGGATTCGGGGTATCCTCTCTATCGTTGTGTGGAACGAGCCTCCACTCGTGGTTAGCGAGAGACCGACCTCCCCCAACTACCGGCGGCCCAGGAACGGAAAACTTGTTCCAACGCGGTACCCTCCAGAGTGGGCTCGGATACAGCAATGAGAGGATCCTCTTCCAGAGTCCATCATACGGGAGCGCGAAAAGTGTGCAATGTGTGTGGTATCAGTGTGTTGTGCAGAAGCTCAGTCTCGGGAGTCTTCCAGGGATGAATCGCCAAATGAGCCGGATGCAGACACTGGAGGGCCAACAGCCCCCCGGGGTCACCCCGTGTCGTCACTTGAGCGGTGCAGAGTCTGATCGAACAGACCGCCACATCTTTCCCGACTGGTTGCAAGTCTCGATATGTACATCCACATCCCACCTATCCGCTCGAATCACTCTCAAGAATCGCTGTGATACAGAGTCACTGCGACCAGCAACTCTGCCCCCGTCGTGTCCCTTCGGGCGATTCGCCGGGCAAGCCGGATACAAGCACCGGAAGGATTCTGGCCTTCCGGTGTCAATCCGTGTCGTCGCATGAGCAGTACAGAGCTCGAGTGAACGAGCCGCTACGTCTTCGCCGATTGGTAGTAAATCTCGATGTCTATGACTTCCTCATCTCACCTATCCACTCGGATCACCCCCAGGGCTCACCATAGAAGAGGCAGCTGCTGTGTAGTGTATTGTGTTGTAAGATTAGTCTCTTCGTCTGCGATAGCTCGTTCTCTATTCGGCAATGCGCCAAATTGTGGTGCCCCACTATCCGCAACCTGTGGACGCATCCGGTAGCATGGAGAATGCTCGACCCTGAGGGAAAGGACCCGGGGATTCGGTTCCCTAACCTCGAGGTCCCGGAGGACTTACAGCATCTACACAAATGTCTACATGCCTATGAGTTGATCAGAAATCAAACCATATCATTGTTAGATCTGTGCTGTTGCTATTCCACGAACTCCATGCGAATCCGTGTGAGAATCATACAATTTGTTTGGGGACGATCACAGTCAGAATTCTTGATTGGTGATTCATAGAGTCAGTTTCGGACCCAACATCGAAAATATTGGCAAAGTATACTCATTAGAAGAAGCCAGTGCGGGAATCTCAAAACATCCTCGTGGGTTCCGGTCGAAATCATTCGTCAAAGTCCAAAAATCCCACGTGGAGTTTTTTCTACGAGGGTTTCTACGTGGACTCTTGAGATCAAATAGCTTTAAATGAGCGAGAGAATAAGTAACAACGCTCGGAAGAAACTCTGCAATAGGTCAAACAAAAAGATTCGAAGTTTCGATTGGTGACTAGTGCGATTCGATTATCCCATCTACGTATGAGTGAAATATAATGTTCAAACGAGACGCGTATGACAGAGTCTGAGAAATCATGGGAATCATTATTCAAAGTCGTTATTCTGATGGAAGAATGAACAATTCTATCTCAAACTAAGAAGAATGGCCAGGTGATGATGGGAGATCGGGGAAAATGGAGATGACCTATATGATGAGCATGAACCAAGGATTCTCGATAGCAAATCCTGATTTGTACACGTTTTCATTATATTGGCTCCATTACAATCCTTCTTGCTCTGCGATTTGATTGTATAACGAGTCACGAAGAAATTTCTGAGACCGCCTGTTTCATTCATGGTCCATGGAAGCTTCACTCATTGAGATTCATCAGGGATCAAACTATTGAGTGAGGAAATTTCACTGCGGGATGAACATGTGCTGACAGGCAGATATCTTAGACGAGAGCAACGCGATTGGCAGTGGGATGCGAGTTGAGCTGAATACTCTATCCCTGATTTTGATATTCCCTCATTCGAAATCGTTGACTTGCTTCATCAGTAATTCGTATGGTTCTAATCCCGGTGATTTGTCTTATAACGAATGATGGCGAAGTATCTGTATAATCTCGGTGCAGGACCGATATGAAGTAAATGATCTCGCGGTGAAATTGCAAGAATCTAATTAAAACCGATCGAGTACTCTATTTAATAGCGTTCATGCCATGGTTTCAGGATTATTATTGTTCAAAGATCGAATCCTTGACGGAAAGAATACACACATTGATCTTGCTTCATGCACTCAGGAAGAATCACCCATTCACAATAAGGAATCTGAAGAAATGGATATGATCTCAAGTATACCTACATTATCTGATTCGCCTCGCCGTTTCTTCATATCGAATTTCGATTTGTACTTATCCCGATTATCTTGGCACGATTACAATATCCCGTACTCTACAATCCTATCGTACAACAAGTACGTATTGTATACCCGTTTTCCCACCGAAGCCGAATATCTTCGTTGGAATATAGACATAACCTGTGTCGAGGCTTCAAAATCCATGATTTCAAAGCTTTTTGCTCAAAACCGGAACATTTCCGCTCTTTGGCCTCATTTGGACTTTCGATCGTCACGCTCCAATCTATGAGATAGTGGAGTTTCGTCGAAAATACGCTGCTAAATGCGATTAGCAGAATGCTTTCTCAAAGCGGTAGCATACATCATTATTTCACAAATATTTTCGAAAATGGAAATAATGTGATCAAAAATCGATTCTATATGTA
>JAPYYZ010003557.1:0-12072 GCA_030522705.1 Eretmocerus eremicus
ACATTCAAAATTTCTCTCATTTCAATTTTTCATAAATATGCAAGTATCAGCATCAAGTTCTTGATCTTGATTTTCCACAAATTTCCAATGTCTAGTCAATAAGTTGAGAAATCGTTAATCAAACCCAAAAAACATTACCTGCTGTGATTCAAGTCAGCTGGTAATCTATAGACTCACCTACGAATGAACAACACCTGAATTTCGCGAAACGACAACAAGAAATTATCGGAAAACTGCCATGGTGGGATTATTTCAGTCAATAAAAATTTCCCTGAACCAGAAAAACGTGTCACCAAGAGCAGTATACCAGAAACACCAGGGCTGCGGTGCAAGAGCAGTATACCAGAAACACCAGGGCTGCGGTGTGGTGTGGTGGGCGATGTAAAGATGTAATACGCAAGTTATGATCACCAAAATATTGGAAGCGGAATTTTCCATGAACGTGAACTCGTCAGCTAATGGAGTCCTTGATGTGTCGATTTCTGTCCTTAGAATTTTTGTACCTGACTTCTCCAATGTCAAAGTATAATATTATTATACCGTGTTGTAGGACGGGACCATGCTCCTGCACTGCAGTGCCTGGCTATATTCATGATAGCTTGACATTGTTGCCATTATGTTGCTTCCTTTTTACGAAGAGTCAAGAAGCTCACAAATATTTAAGGAGTTTTCTTTGCGAAATTCCTCCCAAGAAACTCTCAAAAACAACTATACTACTGCTTTGGCGGGCACAAATTGTCCAAAATTTTGTCTAATTTAAACTGCCAGGGGACTGGAAAACTCTTATAATCAATGCTTTCACAGATTGAACATTTTTCTCAATCCTTCTGCGTGGCTCTGTACAGAAATAGTCTCTCCTAGCTCACTTATCCTAGCTATCGCTACATTTCAACTGGCGAGTGAAAAATTGGTATTTTTGCGAATAGAATCCGCTGGTCCGAATTTTTCTGTTAGGTTCAAACAACGGAGAGAAATCTCCCCGCGCTATAGGATCTCTTGCTAACCAAATATTTCCAAAGCGCATTTATATCATCGACTTCTTTTGAAGTAAGGTACAAACATTTGAGAATGACAATAATATAGCCAATTATCGGCCGCAAGTTTTTCGGAATCGATAAATATTATGGCACCGACAAATGTAGGAATTCGTAAAAGATGAAAGTCGCACTAAAAACCCCTTATTTGAAATTTGCATTTAAAAAAACAGTCACTTTATACACAGTAAACCGGAACTATTTTGCTCCACTCTTATTTTACATATAAAACTTTGGATGGTTTCATTTTGGAGCATTCTGCGGGGACTCACTTTGAAGGCTCAAAAAGAGCTTCAAAATGAGCCACCACAAAATGCTCTAGAATGGATCCATGTAAATTCAAAGCTAAGATACGCAGTCTTCATCCGCAAATGCTGTTCGTAGTGACCCGCTTTCAGTTCACAAAAAATGAAATTCTCAACCGCAATCTTCGCCCATATGATTCCGTGATCCAAACGATGTTGTTCATTGTCCTCGTGCACATGCTAAAAGTATGTCGCAGTTACACGCGTTCATAACCACCCGTGAATGAGACACGATGTGTTGTAATTTTTCAGGACTTTCGAAAGGCGCAAGATTGGGTATTTTATTCAACGATTTAGAGTTTTGCTACAGGAATGGCATGCCACTGTGAACCAAAGTATAGCACTACCGAGTGTTACTCTACGCTGAGTTAATTCACGCTTGTCTGTTGACGGATTATCAAAAATTGAAAGATGGGCTGTTTTTCATAGATGCAAAATTACGATAAGATACTTTTCGTGTGTCGATTTCCCTTTTTGAAATTTCTGTACTTGGCAGTTTAGATACTAAGGTATCTTTGGTGGATTACCCCTTCACCTCAATGTCCAACCATGGATCCTGCAAACTATAGTCTACGATAGTGACTCCGGTGCTATCCGCGCCCGCGCCGTCTAGGTATATTCCGGCTCGTAGAACCGACTTGCGGCAGTACCGCTTGCCTCTGATGGAACTCAATGTCGCTGTTAACACTCCAAACCAAAGACAATTTCAGTTGAGCTGTAGACTATTTTTTCTTCCTCGTCCGAACTGGCTGGCATTGAAACATACAGATGTTATTCAGGTGAATGAACGATATCCAATAGATTAGTCAAACGTAACTTTACATGACAGACTTTGACAATTCAATTGTGCATGCTCGCGGAATTCAGAGCTTCGTGACTCACAGAGGTGTGGTTTTACGAGTGTGCGTAGTTTGTGCTGTATGGAGTGTGAACATGTATGTACATACGTACAATCACTATAAAGAATCCGACCGCGTTGATGCCAACACTCCACGTCCTATTGAGATCGCGGAATCCAAACGAATCGATGCGCTCATGGTGGATACTAATTATCAATAGCCCGTGTTGTGATGCTTGGAATTTCGAGGAGGCAGCATTTGTTCTCAAATAATGCCACAAAAATGAAGATTGGGATAATGCGTCTTCCCGCTCAACCAACAGATTTATGATTTTTTATCATTCGAAAGAAACACATGTGACTGAATTTTCGTGACGATACACGTCGTAGAGAAATGTCAAAAATCATGTCTCGTCAACTTTGGTCCTCAGAGATTCGTCTAAAACTCGAGCAAATTGAATATGAGAAGGGAGGCAATAGGTTATTTCGATTATGGAAATCGGAGTGCTCTGATTGATCTGTGGTACTCGAAACTCTCTCTCACTCCAATGTGATAGAAAGAGAGATCCGAGCAATCAGAGCGCTCAGATATCCATAATCGAAAAAACCTAATGATCCCTCTTCGGAGGGCAAACTTAATATTCAATATAGCCAAATTCTCAAGTTTACTTTCGTTCGGTCCCATTTTGCTTATAGTCGTAGTCCCGAACAAAATCCATATAATATAATGTATAGCTCTACATTCCAAACGGCGAGTTCTTTTCATTCCCTTTCGTACTTTTGATTTCTCAGAAAAAAAGCTCACTGTTTTATTTACGAGAATTTTCTGCGTTTTGCTCTTTTGCTATAGAAGAGACGGATTTCTATCAATATGGAAATTTCTCGACACAAATCCCATTTCTATGCAATTTGACACTCTTCGCGACATCTCATTTCTGAAAAAGTCATTTTTTCTCGTTTTCTGCCTGCTTCATCGTGCGTAATAACAGAATAACATTACCGATCGATCTGAAATTTTGACATTTTCTTCCTTGAACACTTACTGATTGCCTTCACCGTCTTCTCTTTTGCTGGATTATACCGATTATTTTTCTCTTGGAAAATAATTTTTTCATGGCGTTTTGGGTTCTTTTTCATCTACATTGCCGAACCGGCTCAACCAATCTGACTCCAGATCATCATATATTTCATCGAATAAAAGATGATAGATATAATGAATAGTGGGGGTTTATACAAAATAATTCTCCTTCGTGATCTATGACTGAGTCGGTCATCAGATAGAAATTTGAACGAAATGATTAATTACTAAACGTGAAATTCTTGGCTTGATATTAAAAAATTGTATGAGTTAGAGAGTTCAGTGATGTCGAGATTATGAATGGAATTCAATAGTATTTTGGTCTATAATTAGAACTGAAGCAATCGAAACCAACCGTAGCAGTCAATAAATCTTCGAAGAGAATTTTTCCGAAGAGGAGATTGGGGAGATTTTTTATGACAGGCAACCCCCGGTATTCGCGAGTAATACGAATATCAAAAGTTCCACGAATACCAAAACCACGAATAACGGGGTCTTGTCCTTATGGGGATCAGGAGGTTACGTAAATCGATAATTCAAAAAAAGACCAAAAAATATGAAATATCATTCGTAGAACAGCTGGTTTGTGTGAAAAATTTTGTAAATCGCATTTTTAGCTAAAATAATTGAAAGAACACAAGGAAAAGTTTAAAATTCTTATGGATTCACTGCAAAACTAGTATAAAACTCCATTTTTGGGTTTGACCGAAAAAAATCTATGAATTATTTGGTCTGGCAAACTCGAAGGGTGTAGTCGATTGGTCTCTCTCTGGGAACTTGTCAACGACATCTTGCATTGCACTCACAAGTCTTGAAATAGTTCGTCCTGTAAAATTCGATTCTGCCTGGTTTGGGCTTTTGCTCCTTGTGGTGCTCTTTTTAAGCAAGTGCTCAATCTCTTCTGTATTCGGGGTCTTTCTTGTTGTTTATCAGAGCTCCATATGTCTAGGAAAATTACAGTGTGATCGAAATATAATTCGTAATATATTCACACTCTTCACAATATGATCAAAACGTACCACTATCGCTGGCATCGTTAAACGCCAACTAAATTTGATTACAGTTGAGTCGGGAACCGTGAAAGGACATCATGGAGAAGTTCCCCGAGGAGTTCCCCTACCTGTCGTCGATCCAGTCCTTGAAGGGCGAGACTCCGTCGGAGAAGTACAGAGAGCTGCACAGAATAGCATCGGCCATAGCTAACAATGAAGAGGAACGAGTGGCTTTTGTGGGTGCAGGCGGTGTCACGGAGCGCGTGAAGCCAGCCCTGCTGCCGCTAATGCGAATCCTCGTAGCCGATCGTCTGAAACTTGGCAATTTCGTCACAGAGGCGCTCAAGTCCGACGACGTTTCCGTCATCAAAAGGGCCCTCAGCGCGAGTTGGTTTTTCGACCCGGCCAATCTCGACGTAGATCTCATAACGAAAGAAATCGTGCCCAACGTCTCGCCTCAAACGAGAGTCTATCTGGTCAAAGCCCTGACTAAGAGAATGAAAAAAAATAATGATGCCCTTGAAAAGGCCGAGGTCCTGTTCGAGCGACTGGCTAACTCGTATCGCGTCGAATTGGTCCTACCTCTACTGGCAGCCTGCAGCGAGCAATTCATCTACCGCGTCACAGTAAGGCGCAGAATCGAGCTGCCCTCCAGGCTGTTGCTGTACCTGTATTACGGCGGCAGATCGCGGGTAGTTTTGAAATATTTGTGGCTGGGCGTGGAGAAGGATCCCGAAAACGAGCTGGACAGGCGGGCTCACACGATCAATCTGTCCAATTATGTGCAATTTCTACCCGTTCTCGTCAAGCGTCATTTGCGCGAGTTCCTCGAACTATACGAATATATATCCAGTCCTAATAATCGTGCGCCGATCAAACTTGGGCACACACGTGCCGAGTTTTTTCTACGAAATGCAAGCAAGACACTTATAGAAAACCCGAAAGTATTTTTACCCATTTTGCCACTCAAACTCGTCACCCGCAATTTAAGCAGAGAACAGTTCAAATCGATGTATGTCAACTTGTTCCCTGACAAATGGAATATGGGGCCCTTGGATTTGATGATTGGCTATCTCGAATTCTATCCTCAGCATATGAAGATGCAGATGTTTGTCAGAGCGTATGAACAAAAATACAATATTCAATTTTCGCTGGATATTTTCGAGGTGTACCAATGGAAAGCTCTCCGGGATCTGCTGACCTGGAGTGAAAAAGAAGAGTGGGCGAGATTCAAGCTGCAAAATGTCAAGGATAAGCAGGAGTATTATGACCGCGTATACCTACTACCGCCTTTCAAATCTATTGTTGAGCTGAAAGAGAGAATCAGACTGATCTCAGATTCAAACTCTAGAACCAAATGCATCAAAGATATGATCAAATCCTGCAATTTCTATGATAGCAAAGAAGGTTTGACGAAAGTATTGGAGTACTATGAAGCTCGTCACAAGAACGAGCAATACGATATGCTCTCGAGGATCTTGTGGACTATCCACTCTTATTTCGACTTCGGCAAGTTGGAGCAAGCTCAATGGAGTTTATTACTGAATCTGGCGTCGAGAGCTCACACGAAAGACGAGATTATCAAAGTAGATATCTTGATCTATATAAAACTCTTCCAGAGTGCAGTGAATTTTTATCTCAACAAGCTCAACTCGGGCTGTGCGGAAGGAGAGGAAAATGCCATTCTGAACAAGCAAATCGGTATAATTTTGGACCTCTGTCTAGACAAAAAATGTAGGTGGAGTCCAGTTGTAGCTGTTGACGAAGAACTCAGAAGAGATTATCTGATTAGGTTGCTAGAAATAATTCCCCAGAAGTATCCCGCCGATCACCAAGTTTGGAACGACAATTGGAAGAAAACTCGCATCTTCTCATGGCTCGTCAGGGAAATGAATGACATCAATGCTTCTAGGCCACCCAAGGGGAAGGAGAAAAATAGCCGAAGAAAGCGAAGGAGAAGCATTCAATCTGATGAGAAAGATAGAGTCGAGCCTCCCAAAATAACCGTGAAGGACTACCCGTGGCTCAGAAAATTTGCCTCCGATTTGATCAGTCCCGAAACTTTGCCGGTAAAAAGAAAGCATCTAGAGAGGACTGACAAAGAACTCTTAACGGCTTTGCGATTGAATGATCTTGAATTTTATCAGAGCTTAATGATTGATGATGACTCCACCATAGTCAGTGACGTTGAATCGTCCAATGCTCGGCTGTTATTCAAGCGTAACCCCAATGAAGTACTCGACAAGTGGCGGCTCTATCTAGATGTTTGCAGACAAAAGCTGTCGGAGAATGAAAGAGGCACGCAAAATTTCGTGCGATCTTGCAAATGGTGTCCAAACTTACCCCTGAAATTCGTTGAGGAGTCCTTGTCTAGTATAGAAGAACCAGGCAGTGTGGCTGTGTTAGGTCTTCTGTTAGATGGTGAGGCTTTTTCCAAGATTGCGAGTCGATATCATCCAAGTGACAACAAAACAGATATGAACGTGGAAGATGCAAAACGCTTGCACCATTTTCACTCATCTCTAATCAAAGCTATGAATTACTCGAACCCGCCGGTGCCACTCCGTACCGTCCTTCCATTCTGCATAGGCGATTACTTACCATTGGTCACAACAATCGTAATGGGGCTGGCTCGGCGCACACCTTCCACCAGAATCATAACGTTTGTTGGCCAACTGATGGAAATGTCAGTGAGCATGAAGAGGCTAGGTATCCGTTTGATTTCACAAATAGCATCCACGACCGAACTGAAGCTATTCCTTGAAAATGTCCACAAGACTGAATCAAACGCAGGGATCCGCGAACTCACAGCAAAAATGATATTTGAAATGTTCACAAGTGTACCATCGTTACATACTTGGGAGCTGATGAAGACTCTTATAGAGAGTTTAAGCAAAGATGATGACTCAATTTTTCAAATCTTGACACAGATCAATCGTGTTGATTCAGATTTTATAGCTCCGTACACTCAAGCTTTACTGGACAAACTCGAATCTTCTCTCGAAAAAAATGAAGCAGTTCGTTTTGTCCGCTGTCTCGTACACCTCTTGAGCAGGTCTTCCATCAATTTGATCCCTGAGGAAACACTTGCAATCCTTGTCGAGAGAGTCTTCCCCGAGGCTGAGAACTTCTTGATAGAAGTCTATGCATTTTCTGATCCCACCCGATTTCTAAGTAGGGTGAGTCTACTCATGAAACTTTTGGAGAATGAGACGCTAAAATTGAACAAACCTGATTCAAAATTTACGAGACACTACCCCGCTAATTTCGTGATCAGGCGCTTCTATCAGAAAGTTGTTAATGTATTGGTTAAGAGCACAGAAAAAGAGATAAGTCTGCGGTTCGTTGATAGATTATTGCAAAGTTTTTCATCAAAACTAGAACCACACCAAGATCCGAAGAGCTACATTTCTCTGAAAATTCTCAAAGATTACTTCGAAGCGCAGAACCTAGAAGATTTCGGAAGAAAACTCTACCAGACATGCATCAAAATCATCACTGATTTCGGCACTGACTACGTCATCAGTGATATCGTAGAGATGTTATCAACTTTCGTACACAACGTCAGTTATTGTGAAGGTAACATGCGTGATGGGCTTTATGTAAAACTAAGAATTACGAAAATCATGGTAGCCTTAGACGAAAGAATAGGTTCCTTGATTGGGCTGACATTACTAGAAGCCTGTGAAGTTCCTAAGTATAATGATGAATATGAGCAATTAGTACGAATATGGCAAAATTCGAAAGACACTACCGTCAAAGTTGCATTCCACAGATTCATTAATACTGTAGGAACATATTCAGAAGATGAGTAGGATGTAATAGAGTTCATAACCGAAAGAGTACTTATCATCCTCCTATCGATCTCTGCGATTTCAGCTTATCAACTGCATTTCATTAATTTGTTGTTTCATTTATTTAATCACTGATTTTTTTTTAAAGTTCGCCCTTGTAATGCCTTCTCAACATATTTGCAATCGTTCAAATTGTAGTATGAGGTGATTGGGAATCAAGACCTATTTTCCTCTTTCCACTAATTGTGATGTGATACTGTTTCCGTAATCATCCAAACTCTTGTTAGTCGAACTCGTGGAAAAATATGGTTCCACGAATCAGATCTTACCTCGGCTGCTTGCAATATCTTGCTACGCAACTTCTTTTATGATTGATAAATGAATCATTTCTAGAACGTTTTTGAATCCAAAAAGGCCAGACGTTGATCTGATTACTGATCAACTTATACTGGTGAAGGTCTTTGTTCCCATTTTCCAATGAGAATCCCATATCCCTCTCAAATGAATTGTCTCAATGATAAACCAGAAAAGGTTGCCATAGAATAGTTCATAATGAGTACCAAAATGAAAATTCATTTGAGCCGTAAAAAGAGCGTGTTGCAACTTTGAGTACACTTCCGTATGAGCGTAATTTCAAGTGAAATGGAATTCAATGCTATGAATGCAACTCACCATACACATGATTATGAAACCTAGATTCTCGATCGATTCGAGAATTAAAATCATTTCTCCAATGAGTCCGAGCTCCCTCATGAAACATTTCTGTCTTCTTTTCATGAAAACAAAGTTCACAAATCGCGATACTTGAGATATTTTGGGCCACTCGCGAGGAAGATAATCGCTTTTATGGGATCCATGAATATACTGCAATCTTGCTGCATTTGATCAAAGAATATAAAGACAACGACTACTGTGGCACGAACCTTCTTAAAGACTTTCTTATTGATTCAAGGGCCCATCTATTTCGTATGAAAAAGAAATTATATTATAATAGATAACTTGAACGACGGTATAAATCAACTCAAGTAATTTTCTGACTTGGAAAATCTTGAATACTGAAGAGCTATAGAATATCTGCGTAAGGTTGATCACGCTTGAAGTACTAGGAAAAATGTCACACCAGCTATAGAATAAAAGAAAATTATTTTCAAAATCCTTCATTTAGAATTATTCAAATTTGAAAATACCTGAAATAACACTCTTTAGTATTAAGACGAATCAATGCCTGACTCGAGCAGTTTTGATTCTTGATGAGAAATTTGCTACATTATACTGTTATTTTGAAATGAAATAATCCAGTTCTCTCTGAATAAATATTTAGCATTTTTATTCAACGTCATCATCTTGTTTACATTCCATTGATATTTTCAACATCGTCTTCTATGGTACATTCGAAATCAATGGCTACACGCTCTAAATTTTGTATCTTACAAACATACTCGACACACCGGCTATACATAAGTGTGATACTTGGAAAGTTCCCGACCAACGTGACGCCAGTTTGTTTTTCAAAGGTCCTCTCACTCAAATATCCATGCTCGAGGCTTCCTTCAAGAATAGTCGTGTTGCATTCTCTGAGTTGAAAACGTCTTGTACGACACTTCAAATTCTATTTGATGTATTTGACTTGTATAGACCTCTCATAGCATTAGAATCAGGGCCTATCTTTGAGAATTTTCACACTTTGGTCGGGAACTTTCCACTTAGCAACTCCACTCACAATAGGTGAGCTTAAATTGGAGTTCTGATCACGATATGAATACATGTATGATTGAAAGATGTCAACACACGTCCCGGCAATTAAGTTTGATTGTACGGAATCACCATCATCCATTCACCACACGCTCTTGTTTTCCATTTTGACGGCATGTTACACATTCGCATACCAAAAAGGAGAGGTGAAAAATGTCATAATACACGGAAATACTACATGCCCATGCACCAGCAGAATTACGAACGTAAATCAAAAAGGCGGGCTCGCTCGTGGCACATTCGTTCCCCTTTACACATCTGTGCACAAGAACAAACAAGCGAGCCATTCTTTTTTCATGCGCATTTCCGTTGTTCTCGACGCGACAAAAAGTGATTCCAATGCACGACGTCAATGTTCACGAGCTCCAAAATTAAGCCTAGCTTTCATTCACGCGCATGTTCTCATTCTTCAAGTATTCTTCTTACAACATCTGCCTATGAGAACGGAATAGAAACGAGTAGACAATCCGCACGCTCTAGTTATGAGATGAAAAATAAGCGATATCACGTGTAGGCGATAATCGCTACATTCTAAGGGTCGCGCAGAGCTCAAAATACATTGTGAATGGGAATCTTCAGCAATATAGCGGTATATGGGCTATCACAGCTCTGCGGATACCTGCAATATTCAAGAACTCGACTCAAAGAGGAACCAATCGATCGACCCGATCAAAAGTCATTTCCTATCTGTACATCGCGGATACACGAATCGATAAGTCGACCCCAAATCCATTTTTGGCAACGTTTGCTGCATGCACACTTGCATCACCACAAAAAATTCATAAGGTCGGCGAGGACATGCGTTTTGAATGCAAAAGTATTTTATCGGGCAGAATTGATTTGGGGATAAACGACTAAGGCTCATATTCGAATTTTAAGGGTGAAATCCATGCAATCGACGCTGCGCTCTATTCTGATTTTGCGCGTTTTGTGACGCTTGTCGGCGGGTTCCTTTTTAGCTTCATTCTCGTGCCTCCTGGTCTCGCGACTTTTCAATACTTGGTCAGGGGTGCGCTGCTTGTCAGCCTCGCTGATAATCAGCCTGACCATGTCTTCAATTGCCGCTCCTTTGCCAATCACTTTGCTGTAACGCCCTAGAAAATTACCTGTGTCAGAGTAACCGCAAACCAGTCTCGTGCATTTCAGTTCAAGCCTCTCTCGTGTTTGAGAAAGTGTGCACAAAATATCAAACACTAAAGCATTAAAGGTCCAAGCACCGAGATTATCGCGCGTTAAATTCGATCACCATAGAAATTTCTTAGTTGGGCTAGTATAATCTTCCGAAAATTCGTTGCTCCGTGTACAGTTTTTTTGTACGTCTTCCATTGATATCTTGCACATAATGGATGATTGTTCACTAACAGACTATTTTTGATGAATCGACAGATGATAACGAATTCTTAAAGCCGATTGCTTCAAAGTTTGATCGACTCCAAATTTTGTAAAATTCAATAATTTACGAATATAATTGAATGCCTGCTTATTCGAAAAGGATGGAAATAGCAGCGGTTAAATCTCGGCGAGCTCAGACTTCTAACTAGGCAATCTTGAGGATAATGTTTATGCAGTATTTGGACGTACAAGTATGTCCAACTCTACCATCTACAGCAAGTACAGTGTTGATGACTTGAGGAGGTTCATCACCTACTACGTGTCATTGAATACCCAATCTTGCAATGTAAGGAACATTGGAATCTAAAGCTGCCGAACCATATGATAAGCTCAAGGGTGGAATAGCAATTTTTCATTGATATATTGTTTGAAATGTTTGATACCGCTTATACACTGTATCCGTTGTAGCATTTGAGCTTTGAGCCCGACGACTTTCCTGTTCTTTACGAAACCCATCAGAATGTTCGAGAACATGGATTCTACAATACATCGTTGAAAAATCAGGGTCTCTGGTGGCCTATTACAATTTCTTGTTGAATTGGCTCCTCTTTTAAAAAAATCGTTGAAAAATCAGGGTCTCTGGTGGCCTATTACAATTTCTTGTTGAATTGGCTCCTCTTTTAAAAAAATATAGTATTACGTCTGGTAAAAAATTACGCAATTCCCATGGAAGCCACATAAATGATGCTGGTTTTGATCAATTTTCTCTTCAACATCAGGTCAGTAAAATGATGTTTTCAATCTAAATAGCTCGGCTATCACACCTTTGGTCTAAGTAAAAAACCTCCTTAAGGCCATGTCGGAGCCGTGCAAGCGCGCTCTGCATGAAAGCATTTCCCATAATTCTCGAACCCCTTAGAGATTTGGATCAAAATAAAAAAGAGAGG
>JAPYYZ010003558.1:0-13874 GCA_030522705.1 Eretmocerus eremicus
AAATATGTATATCAAATGTATCACTCTGAATGTAATCTCAGTTTCAGCAATATAATCTCATAAGAGATCAAACTTGCTTGAATAAATAAAAAAAAAAAAGATATACAATGACTCGATCAAGTCAGCTATAAGTACTATATACTCTTAGAACAAAAAATTCCACATGAGTATATTTCTCCATCGAATTCCGAGTTGAATTTTTGGACAAAATTCACGTGCTACCCTTCTGAGGATTATTGCTTGAGATTCTTAGATCGGCTCATGTCACAGAGGAGAGTTCCTACATTCCCTCAAAATCTTCTGATAGCAAGAATCCAGCATGGAATCTTCCAGCATAGTGACTTGAATAGGTTGAGAGTCAGTCCTTTGCAGATTTTATTTCATTCTAAAACATTACGCGATTTTAGTCAGATCATCCTCAAATCTTGAGAACTACAGAGATCCGGCACGATGGATGTCTGACATCATGATTCCACTATTTACAGATCAACGCCTCTTCAAAAATTGCCATCCCACTCTACAACACGGATCCCTTAAAATTGCCAGAGCCACGAGATACGTCTGCCGCCTCAGAGCGAGCAAAGCCTCTGATAGAAAAATAAATAACTGAGTAGGCTGTGACCGGAGGCGCGCTGGCAAAGGACTCGCTGCGAGGCGAGCTGTATTAGGAATAGCGAGGCGCGCGACAAAGGACAAGCTCGCAAGCTCGCTTAAAAATTGACGAGGAGCCTTTTTACCTCTCTGCCCGACGACCGACGCCGACGACGCGGACAGCGGCAAGGGATTTTGTGGTAGTCTCGTCGTGTTCCTCGTACCTCTGGCAATTCGCGAAACTTGGCCTTGCTCTCTGTTTGGCTAGGCGTCGTCTGTTGCGCGCTTTACGCTTTTATGAGGTGCGTAACTTTGGTACTCCCCCTCTTGAGCTTGTGTTTGTACTCCATTTTTTGAAGCGACAAATTTGTAACCGAGTAAATATTTGACCGACCGTTGATATTAGCTGTTGGCTTTGCACTGATCCCATTGTACAGCGCGACAGACAGGGCTAGTCTTTGTGAGGATGATTATGCGCGGGTATTTCAAACCATTATGTCAGGAGGAAAGAGCGAAGGCTGTTTCGAGTATGTTAGTGTGGGATTATGAAAGCTAGCCAATACTTACTTTACTGTATATCCTAGATGACAAAGGGATTATGTCATGACTATGTGTACTGCTCTTATAGGATTTACAGCCGTTCCAAGAGTTAGAAATCCTTTTGAAATCTTCAGTCTCTGAATGTTCAGTGTAGTTGGAGAATTTAATTATTCATAAGGATTCAAATGATATTTTCCAAATACACTCTATATCATCATCCTGCTTGGGAGAGTGATGGGAGGATTTAACGATATTTTGGTCATTTCTTCGAATGAAATGAATTGGTGGAAAAAAGAAAACTCGGAATTTTCCTCTTCAGTAGTGCAAAATTTATCTACACCGAATATCAATATCTTCTCAGATTATAAGTAATGTGTCTACTTTGGAAGGGAGTGGAGGTGATCGCGCTATCATCATTGCTCGAGTACAGCTTAACACAAGACCGACGCAAAAGTGGGCCAAAAAGGCTAGGACACAGTTCGTAGAAACCGAGTTTGTCAGTGGAAGTCAGATCCGGATCTAGAGTTGCGGGTTTCCTCAGAGATTCTGTTTTGTCAATTTCTGTGCCCGACTTGCTACCTGATTCTGATTACATGAAGATTGATGTAATCAAAATTCCATCGAACTACATTGCTATAATTATTCTCTTCGATTGTAAATGCAACAATGTCTGTCGTCAAAATGGATCATTAGATCTCATACATGTGCAATATAATGAATTTCACATACGCTTACTCATTAGTAAATTCCAAGCGATTCCGTTTACTCTCCTGCGTCAAATTCTCAAAACATAGCTTGGTGCTTGCGCATTACATCGCGAATGACGAGAATCCGTCCGGGCGCAATATTTGAATAACCTAACCCGCAAAGCGCGCAATTATTCAATTACATAGCCCGTCGAGTGCACAAATCACTGTTTACAGGCTCCGTGCAAGATGGCTGCCAAAACTTTCTTTCGAGCGCAGGTTTTTTCTTACAGTACACAGAGTGCACGGTTTACCACTTACGAGGTACGCATGACGTGGATTCCACAGTCTCTCCATTGTGCGCAGTTTTTTTCGTAACGTTCCCCACAGAGTGCACCCTTTCTTAATCTCAGTGCGCAACTTCCTAATCACGAAGCCCGGCGGATGCGCGGTTTTTTATTCGTGAACCATGTGGAACTCGCATTTTTTCAATTACTCAATCTAGAGTGCCATTCAAGCCCTTCGCTGGCTCGTCTTTTGGAGTTATCAAAGCTCGAGTTGATTTAATCAGATCAATTTATTCACATATGATTATCGTCGAATGTAACTGAAATATTCCATTTGCCTTTATGTGTGGAACTCTCTGTCTGGTTTTTCGTCTCTCTTAAGGATATTTGCTCACTTAGAGTTATATTTCATGTGATTGTAGATCTGAATATCGAATCAAGACCAATATTGACATTCCTGACAAGCGAACTATGAAGAGACGGAAATCCGTTAGCTTGTTCAGGGGTGTCCCAATTTTTCAAGACTTCTCATGCTCTCTGCAAAGCCTGGCCTGAACCTCCAGACTTGAATGACTTCCCTTTGATAATAATATATGGCTGTTCAGCCCAGACAATCAGTGAAACAATATTGGCACATGGCTTATTGTTAGTCAGCTAGCCATAGAACTTGCCAATAGGCGAGTATTAAAGAAAATACCTGAAAAACTGCTTAATCCAGCGATCATCAAATAGCTCTAGCTTGTCTGGAAGTAGACAATAGAGTCTAAGTATAACTCTGGAACTTCCATTTTTCCATATAGTGAACGGTATATCCCAATGAAATATCCAGTGCCATGTTTTATGAATTCCCCAGAAAGATGGTGTGCAAGTATTGCCTTGAAATGTCTCGAAAAGCTATCAGGAAGTTTTATGAATATCTTTCAGTGCGGAGTTAAAGCAAGATCTTCCAAGAAATTTCTTGAATTACCTCCGGAATCTTTCATGGACATTTCTTGTAATATTTTGGAGAAACATATCGAGATATGTTTGAATAATATCGATCAAAAGTCCAGAGGGCTACACAGAGATATTTCTTTGAAACTTCTCGTCTTGAATTTTCAAAATTTTTTATGCAAGATCGAGTTCCAGGTCCAAAGAACCTATCAGAGGAATTTTTTCATTACATTTTCCACAATATGACATAACTCTTTTCAAAATTTTGAAAGTACACTTTCAGTGTAAGGTCGCTGAGATAGTCGCTGAAGTATCGCGTGTATCCCTCCCGGTAGGTTTTCATCCGAACTTTCAGAATATCTGGAATGCAGTTTTTGAATATCCCATACGAGATTCCAGAGATGTCTCAGAAAGTTTGCAGTTAACTCCGCAAATGTCATGTTCTAGGCCCGTTTGATGGAATATCTTGCGGCATGTCACAGAAACTGGTAGGTCATAATCAGATCCTTACATTTTTCATGACTTCTAAACAATTTTCAATGAACAATGAGGTGACGTCTGGATCAAAGGAGAAGTCATTCTGTGCACAATTTTTCCTGTAGAGTCGAATGCCGCAGTCAGAATAGCAAAAATTTCAATTTTGCAATAACTGTTTCGAAAAATTTATTATAAACAAATCAAGAATTGACTTTTTTGTGTCTATGGCCAAGTTTTATCAAATGTTATGGATCTCATGGTTATTTTGAGTCCAAGTTCACTGGTTTGGGCTCGGGCATGAATTAATAGATTATTTATAACTTTTGAACATTAGAAGGGCTACGTGGAAAAAGGGCCTAAGTGCGTTTAGGCTATTGTAAATAACTTCTCGGCCCTGGCGAGCTAATGTATACACAACAAATCTGCTAGAGACACAAGTCATATCTTACATCTATCATAAAAGACCTTCCATCAAAATCCTTCGATCCGACCTCGAATTAAAGAGCTTCGAAAGGTACACTAGGCGAAATGACTTGTGTCTTGAGCAGATTTGCTGTGTGTACATTAGCTCGCCAGGGCCGTGAAGTTATGTGCAATAATTTCAAATTCCCGCGAGCAATCAAGTCTTGGATTGACCATACCGATCGAGTTCAAAATTAGTTCTAATTGCGATTAGGCTCTCCTTCCACCCCACGCTTTTTAAACCCTCTGGCTCACGGTTAGAGTTCAGAATTTTATGCAGTAAAGACTAAAAAAAATGTCATGTTTTGTGCAGCAAAAAATCGAGGAACGTGCAATATCAATTCCCAAAACTTTCATAATCTTCAAACAATTCTCTATGAACATGTAGTGATCTTCGCATCGAAGTGAAGGTCAATCTATTTGTGATTACTCCCGCAGAATCGAATGCCGCAATCAGAACTGCACAAAACTCAATTTTGCCATTCTGTAGTTTTCAATTAAACTCTCTGGTCTTTTCTTTCGATTCCGAAGTCAGGGAATGAAATCAGTTCCCTAAAAATTTTATGGAAGAAAGCAACGTTCCTTTAACAAGGTTCTGTACACCTTATTATGCTGAGGTTCTTTCTTGTTCATATCGTCATGATTCAGTGAAAGGCTGGTTCGAGTACAGTCGTAATCGGGCGCCCGCCAAAAAGTAGAGCAAAGCAGGTGACCTCACAATTCGAAATGAAAAAGAATCCCCTTGTCGGGCGAAAGTCTCTCAGGAGCTTTCAAAGCAGACAACCTCACAGAAGAGTATTATGTTCTCTGCGTTCCGTATCCAACTTAAATACTCCGATAAGCCGGTCACAACAAACAATCGAATTGTCAAGTCACACACAGCTCGCGAGGTGAGAATCGGCACCGTTACCAAATTCCAGGATCGCAGAAAACGAGAGAACTACAGAAAAATAGAGAAAGAGCGCACGCAGGGGGGCAAGTCGCGTCCTTTCCTGCTTGCTCACAGAGCATACCGGCGCGAGATGCGCGCCCGGCATAAGTAAAGCGGGTGAGCGAGCGCACTAGACGTATTACGCGCGGTGGCAGTGCGCGGGCGCGTACAGGAGGCAGGGGCCACAGGGGGTGCGTTTCTCTCTCGTGGAAGGGGCGCAAAGAAGAGGGGGTGCTCGCACCACTGCTTCCCAGCACCGCTCTCGAGGCAGCGCCAGTCTGGCTGCCGAGCCGAGATCGCGCGCAGCCGCTCCGCAGTGTCGTGCTGCCTCTCGTCGCGCGCGAGCAGCGGCGCGCTTTCAAAATACCCCGTGCCCGGGTCCTGCTTCTCTCGTAAGAGACTTGACGAGTTGAAAAACGAAATCATGCGGTGGCCTGTGGAATACCGGATCGCGCGCGAAAAGCGCGGTTACTCGTGTGGAGGAGCAGCTCTCGGATGCTGCACCTGATATCGCGAGAGAGATTCCATTGTACCTTTCTTCCGCGCGACAGAGGTCAACGACCCGCAGCAGCCGGGACGAAGTGATAAGATGCGCTACGCGAGCGTGTGGACGCCCTCGCCAACTGGACTCCTTTGAGCCGGAATAAACTGTAGTTACAGCACGCTCAAGTTTCAGGATTTTCATCTCGGCGGAAGGATCTAGTAGAGTAGTGAAGGAGGCAACATGCTCAGGATCGTACTGTTGCTGCTTCTAAGCGTGGTCGCGAGATGCGCGATCCTGACCAGTCCGAGTGCCACGGCGAGCCCGTCGAGCACCAAGGTTCCACGTTACTGCAAGTGGGAGTCGTCCTCGGAGGGCGGACTCGCGTGCGCCTTCACCCAGCAGTCGGTCACCAACATCAGCGAGGTCCCTCCGGACTCGCTCGTATCCCTCAGAATAGTATGCCCGCTCATGGACGACGAATTTATGTCGTTCTCCGAGGACCATCGGCCCGTCTTCGAACCGGAGCAGCTGGCTCATCTATGGAGGCTGCGAACTCTGCGTATCTATGGATGCAGGCTGACTAGACTGACCATCTCTGCCCTCAACGGTCTGCGCGACCTCCGCAACCTCACTATCAAGGCTGGCGCTCTGTCCAGCGTGGACTCGAAACAACATTTCGAGCTGGAGCGCGGCGTGTTCGATTCCTCGGCGCTTTTGGAGAAGGTTGACTTATCCGCCAACGACATCTGGCAGCTACCGAACCACGTGTTCTGTCCTCTGGGCAATCTCGCCAGTCTGAACCTGTCACGCAACCAGCTGGAGGAGCTGACTGAACTGGACTTTGGCCAGCGGACGGATAGCCAAGCGCGCAAGCCCAGGCGTCTGGATCCTCAGGTTCACCCTGCCTCGGGAGCGCCATGTTCTCTGGAGCTACGCGAACTCGACGTGTCCCGAAACCGTATTTCAAAACTGCCCGCCAGAGTGTTCTCTTCACTGCGTAGGCTGAGTTCGCTGAACTTAGCTGGGAACGACATATCTGTGGTAGAGAGTGAGGCCTTGCTAGGGTTGAAGACCCTGAGGAGCTTAGACCTGTCGGATAACAGGATTGTTGCACTGCCAGCTGATTTGTTTCGCGAAGCTGCCAACTCGCTCAAGGAGCTCAAACTGCAGAACAACTCAATCAGCGTGCTGGCACCGGGTCTCATTGCCAACTTGAACCAACTTGTAGCTCTCGACCTGTCCAAAAACCTGCTCACCAGTTCTTGGATGAACTCGGCGACCTTCGGGGGCTTGATCCGCTTGGTCTTGCTAGATCTGTCGTTCAACCATATCGACAAGCTCGATCCAGCTCTCTTCAAGGACCTGTACACTCTCCAAATCCTCAACCTCAAGTACAACGAAATTGAAAACATAGCTGCGGATACCTTTTCACCAATGAGCAATCTTCACACCCTAGAGATGTCACATAATCGTCTCAGATACATTGGAGGACAATCTCTTAGTGGCTTGTTCGCTCTGTCTCTGCTTGCTATCAACTACAACTTGTTGGAGGGTTTGAACCCTGACGCTTTTAAGAATTGTTCGAGTATACAGGACGTGCAGTTGTCAGGCAATATGCTGGATACGGTGCCAAATGCCTTAAAAGACATGGGAGTTCTGAAGATGTTGGATCTAGGAGAAAACCGCATTGAGAGCCTCCACAGGTCCAACTTCGAAGGCATGACTGGTCTCTACGGTCTGAGGCTGATGAATAACTTCATTGGCAATGTGACGCGAGATGTATTAGCAGAACTTCCCGTGCTCCAGATTCTGAACCTTGCTCGCAACAGGATAGAACACGTGGATGGTGAGGCATTCAGGGGCAATCCAATGTTGCAGGCGATAAGGTTAGATTCTAACCTACTGCAAGACGTGTCCAAATCGTTCGTCAACGTGTCAAGTCTACTATGGCTTAATGTCTCTGACAACATGATCGAGCGCTTTGACTACAGTTACCTTCCAGGCCAATTACAATGGATGGACATTCACAAAAATGCCATAATAGAATTAGGAGGCGCACGTCCTGGCATGAGGTTACAAACCCTCGACGCATCATTCAACAAACTGACAAAGATAACTGGAAAATCGATCCCAGACTCCATAGAGTTACTCTTCCTAAACGACAACCAAATTCACACTGTAGAACCACACACGTTCATCGACAAACCAAACTTGACGCGAGCGGATCTCTACGCCAACCAGATAGTGCAAATGGAATTATCGGCATTACAACTATCACTTATTCCGGAAGAGAGGTTGGTTCCAGAATTTTACATAGGTGGCAATCCCTTTGTCTGCGACTGCACAACAGAGTGGTTGCAGCGCATCAACCAGCTCGAGCTGCGCCAGCATCCCAAGATCATGGACCTCGAGTCCGTTTACTGTCGACTGCCATACGATCGCCGGCGTTCCTTTGTACCACTGATGGACGCCAAGGCATCGCAGTTCCTCTGCGGCTACACTGGCCACTGCTTTGCCTTGTGCACCTGCTGTGATTCCGAGGCCTGTGACTGCGAGATGATCTGCCCGCCCAACTGCTCCTGCTACCACGACCAGACGTGGACTGCCAACGTCGTCGATTGCTCCAACGCCAACTACAAACAGCTGCCGGGTCGCGTTCCAATGGACGCCACCGAGCTCTCCCTCGATGGCAATGACCTCGGCGAACTCAATTCCCAAGCCTTCACAGGTCGCAAAAACCTAGAAATCCTCTACGCCAACGATAGCAACATCGTATCCATTCGCAACTTCACCTTCGTCGGTCTCAAGAAACTAGTCATCCTGCATCTGGAAAACAATCAGATCTCGGTACTCACTGCTACAGACTTTGCACCGCTGGAAGCTCTGAAGGAGCTGTACCTCCAGAACAACCACCTGGACCGAATTGACAACAGTACCTTTGAACCCTTGCGTCACTTGGAGATCTTGCGCCTCGACAGCAACCGTCTGAGCACCTATACCTTATGGCGACTGGCTCAGAACCCTTATCTCGTGGACATCAGTTTGTCGAGTAACCCCTGGCATTGTGGCTGCGTCTTCGTAGAACGGGTGCGCGAGTGGATGCTGACCAACAAGGAGAAGATATCCGACTGGAGGCGGGTCACTTGCAGTCTAGGCATGCCTCTTCTGGCCCCAGTCAACGGCTCCCTAGTCAGCTGCGCCAGTCTCAGCGGCGTCACGTCCGGCATCCGCGGCCAGTCCCTGGAACTCTACCTCCCTCTTCTACTGGTCGGAGGCATCCTTCTGAGCTTGGTCGGAGCACTTTTGTGCGGCGTGGTGAGACACAGACGAAGACTAGGACTGTGGGCTGCCAGTCGCTGCGGTCTCAGAGCCTGCTACAAGACCGCTGCCTTCGAGGACCGGGAGAAGCCCTTCGACGCCTACATCTCGTACTCGGCGGTGGACGAAGCGTTCGTTTCGAGGGTGCTGGTTCCAGGTCTGGAGTCGACCTACAGGCTGTGCCTGCACTACCGGGACCTCGGAGCAGGTGCCAATGTCGCGGACGCAGTGGCCGAGGCTGCAGACTCTTCCAGGCGGACCATCCTCGTGCTGTCGCGCAATTTTCTGCACGGCGAGTGGTCCCGCTTTGAATTCAAGGTCGCGCTGAGAGACGCACTGAGGGGACGAGGAAGAAACGTCATCCTGCTGCTGGTTGGAGGCGTGTGTCCAAGGGATCTAGATGCCGAGTTGAGGAGGCGCATAAGCTCGCACACGGTGCTGGTCTGGGGAGACAAGCTTTTCTGGCAGAAGCTCAGGTTTGCCATGCCGGAGGTGCCCCCGATGCTGGAGAGGCCGCCTCCACTGCCCACGCCGCCTCCACCACCGCAGCATCTGTGGGCGTGAGACAGGTGTCAATGCATCAGGTGAGTACGCCGTCTGAGCTATATGTTGCGCAAGCTCGCCACTCGAGCACAGCTCATTCACTCGTTCGTTCATTCAACTCCGCGCCCATGCGCAAGCTCTGTAGTTTGTTTACTGGGGCGCGCCCGATGTCCCACTGAGATTGGGAGCATGGCACTTTTGGATTATCGATACTACTAGAATTCTGGGGTAAATTCCCTGGTACCTGAGGATGAGAGGAACGAGTGCTAGTTCTCTTCAATATGACTATTCTCTTCCTTCATTCAATGAAATGGTAAAGATAATTTTCCCCAGAGATGAGGAGTTTTTCAGATGAAAGTATGAACCAACAATGAACTTCCTTGAAAATTGATGTTATTGCAATGGATGTTTTCGCGATGAGCTACATAGATGGAATTCGTTAAAACTCACGAGAAAAAGTCAATCGGAGCAAGGGAAGGATGGTATGATAGTCATTGAGGACGCTAAATTAGACTAATTCTGATAAAGTATGTAGAGATGATATTGATCGTTAAGATCAATATTGATCGTAATCTAGTTTGTCCAAATCAAAAATGTTTTCCGCGTAGGTACTAGAAAATACCTTAAGGTTCAGGCGAAAATGGAAGTCCAAAGAAATACGAATTCTCTCCTGCGTGCAAAATGTGTACGGGCGATTTTGATTGTATGGTGACCTGGTCTGTTAGATTCGGAAAGTAGTTTAGTTTATTCTCAATCATGCACAAAGAACCAATCTAGAGATGTTGTACAAGGCTGTGAAGAGTCTTATTTGAAATTTTGAGAAGAGTTTCGGTGTTTCTTTGAGAGAAGTTTGATACGAACGGGTCAGCTGATTAGTGAAGCCAACTGCAAGTCAAGGAGTCATATCCATTCACAGATTTATTGAGAGATCTTCAAAATTGCATATTCGGAATTGGTGTTCCAAGAATCATTATATCTATCGATAAAGATATGCGAGATTGAGGAGAATCATAATTCACAATCATCCCTACAGCATTCAACAAAATTTATATCAGACCCAACGTAATACGCGGAGAATTATATATGTGTCCTGCTCTCATCACCAACTAAAGAATTATTAATCAGAACAGGACTCGAAAATTCATTTGCAAATAATTTATATGACAAATGTGATAGTAGGGAGAAGCTATTTTTTGTCGTGGTGGCGTATGTAATGGAATTAGCGATAATATGAGTTGACACATGTTGCACATTCAGTCGGGAGTATTTTATTTCTTTGAGAGTAAGCTATGAAAATTGCGAAGCGTATGTGACGCATATCGCACAGACTGTCAGACGCCTGAGTCGTATTCGAGAAGACACGTCGCCAGAAGTTGGGATTGAATGACGTTAAAAGCTCCCTCCTCCTTTGTCTGGAAGGAGGAAATGTAGGCGGAGGAACGTGGCACACAAGCAAAAGCAACTACTTGTCATTGCGTTATGCTTCATCGTAATTTTCGTCGTCTACAGTCTGCGTCGCCGTCACCTTTTTCGTCGTTCTCTTCGTTTTCTGTTGGCTTTTCTTGAGACTTTTACTCAAAAGCAGACTTAATCAGGCCTAAGTGAGGAATTTCTTGTGAACGAGGGGGATATTTCTATCGCCGTCTTGTCTCCTGTTTTCAGTTCTCTCCCCTTGTATACATCGCATTTCGACTCTCGTTCTTCACGGTTCGAATGAAAGGGGAGCTTGATGGAAAATTAGATCAAGTTCTGGCGCTCTGAAGATCTTCTTGATTCTGTATAATGAATAGTGTGAGTCTCTCTGAAGTTTTACTCATGATTACACTACCGGTCAAAACTATGGGTTCACCTGGGAAAAAATCTTGCTATCTTCGGAATTGAATATTTCGGGCCCCCGTGGTCCAAATGGACTTTATCTCGGCTCATTTTGTAGCTTTTTTTGCGTAATTGGAAACGTCAACTCAAAGTTTTTTCATAGAATGCGACTAGTTTTCGCTACGCCACGTTGAAGACAAGAACATTTTCACATTTCTGAGGGGTGTTTTCAATCTCCTGCATTTTTTACGGTAGTCATGATAGAAACTGATGACTCAATAAATCTGATAAGATTCTGTAGAACAACTTAATACCTTTCAAAACCGTTTTCGAACGTTGCTCTAGCTTATTTTTTGTCAAAGTTATGAGCATTTTTGCAAAAAAGATACTTTTTGGCAAGTTTTCATATAAAAAAGATACTTTTTGGCAAGTTTTCATATTTTTGATGCTCTGCGAACGAAGAATGGATGATGTAGTTTCAGGAAGACTGTTAATCTTCTCTTATAAATGATCAGTTGATGAATGATTTAGTACGGTAGGGTTGGGGAACATCATATATATAAAGATATTCATTCTCTCCATATCATATTATTAGGAATCAAGAACGTCACGAAGCTAGGTATAAACGAATATTTATTATCTATCATCGTCTTGTAATATTTCTATCAATAAACTAACCAGCTCTTTGGCAAATCATAGAATATGATCAAATTTACTGTACTCTTTGATATGAATACATAAACAATACATACATTCGAAAAATCACAGATCATTCATTTCAAAGTCAGTCGAAATCATTACGATGTATCATAATGAGAAGATCCGTATGAACTCAAAAATACTATAAGCCTTTGGATAGATCGAGATACCATGCAGTGCGCTTAGCAATAAACTCGTGGAATCATTCCGCTCCGTCACTGATTCTTTTCATACAGTGCATAAGTTCTGAAGAAATATGCGAAAAAGTATCTCTTTTGCGAGAATACTCATAACTTCAATGAAAAATGAGCTAAAGCAACGTTTGAAAACGATTTTGAAAGGTATTAAATTGTTCTACAAAGTTTCATCAGTTTTATCCAGCTACCATGTTTACCGTGAAAAATGCAGGAGATTGAAAACACCCCTCAGAAATGTGATTATGTTCTTGTCTTCAACGTGGCGTAGCGAAAACCAGTCGCATCCTATGAAGAAATTTTGAATCGACGTTTCAAAGTACGCAGAAAAAGCTACAAAATGAGCCGAGATAGAGTCCATTTGGACCACGGGGGCCCGAAATATTCAATTTCGAAGATAGCATGATTCTTTCCCAAGTGAACCCATACTTTTGACCGGTGGTGTAGCTAGTGACTGAAAATTTGAGATGGCTAACCCATAAAAGATTAAGAATTTATATTCAAGGACAGGATTCATTGGTCCATCGGCTGGATTCACTGAGATGAAAATAGTAGTTCCTGGGATGCCTGTTACATTTGACCAAGGCCTGATTGAAGAGTTTCTAAAAACAACGTCCAAGTGTATGACGACGAAATTATTGCCATCTGAATCCGGTAACAAATATAGGATATTCTCATTTGCCCCAAAACTCAGAATAGAGATACTCATTTGACTTTGCTATCTTGTTAAAAAAAAACGCAAGTACAGCCTGGTTCCCCAAGTATTTGTGTTTTCATTTTGAATCTATGTTATCTATCTCTTGCTGAGCATTATTTGAAATCAAATCTCCGCAATCGCATACCTTTGATGAGTCCTGCATTCTCTCCTCTCAAACTCACGTTATTGAAATCTCCTTCATCCAATTTTATTTCGAGAACTCATTATTCTTTCTCGTCAGAACATCCGACGATTCATATATGAAGAAGAATGAAACAGTCTGGATACAATAGATCGAGTATAAACTCTCTAGAGATTCGAATTTCAACTCTGATTCGACATACTTTCGTTTGCATAGCGCGAGAGCTCGAAGATGAGCAAAAAGAGAGGCGGCACTCAGAGACAGAAGAAAAAAAGATAAAGCTGTAGGCCCTCCACTTCATTCCATGTATGGGCGTACACGAGGACTTCATTAGTGCGGGTCGAACAATCGAAATATGAAACAATCGATTAAACACCCCGAGGCATCCCATCGTGCATTATCTACGCGCATTTTCTCTCTTTCTACGGAATATCCATCCAACTTTGTCGCTCCAGTGCTTCTGGGTATGCGATGGAACAAGTGCGATTTCCATAGCTGAAAGCGAGCGAGAGAGAAAGATAGGCAGAGAGAATGGGAAGAGAGTGCGACAATCAAATAATCGGGCCGAGCTCTGGCTTGCTTTCTGCCTTTCTTTCACTCTTTCCCCCTGCAGACTTCATTACTGCATTCCCCGTTGCGTTAGTTACACCTCTTGCAGTGCCAACTCCCTCGTTTGCTCTCTCTCTTTCTCTCTCTTCCTCTTCAATTTCTCCGTCCTCCCATTCCTTGTCTTCATACACTTACGAGCTCTTGTGCCGGTGACGGAACGTGAAGAATAAGCATGATTCGAGGGAAAACTCGGAATCTTCTTCAAAAGAATCTCTCCGCGTATATCTTTTCATCGACAACTTTTTCCAGCTCCTTGACTCTGATGTATGGGATCTCATTATTGTTTCAGCATTGACTTTTCACATCCTGATAATCCTTTCTCAATGGTCGTCGATTTTCTCCCATGGGCTCAGGGACGCGATACTTCATTCTGACATTCTCAGATGAGATGGCTATGAAGTCGTTACACAGCTTCAAACTAAACGATGTGAAGTGATAAGGATTCTGACTCTTGTATTCCGCTTAT
>JAPYYZ010003559.1:0-11476 GCA_030522705.1 Eretmocerus eremicus
ATGTGTGAATAGTCCATAGTTACTTCGTTGATAGTGTATGTTACTCATATATTTTTTGAACTTAGTTCATAGTGTTTGAAATATGACAGTCTATCTTCCTCTACTCTAGATTATAGCAAGTTTATTCAGAGAAAATAGTGTGGCCCGAAACTTTTGCACGCGACTGTAGGTGTTAGAATAACGTTGCTCGCAATATCCCCGCGCAAAGGTGTGTATCGGCTCTTCGCTTCGGACTGCCACGTGGAAAGCGCACGCTTCTGTAAGCACCTACCTCGTGCCATGACGGTGCGGGTGCACCGTCAGCGTTCCACCCGCGTCGCGAGGCTACGTCGTCGACGTCGCCTCGCGCCTCGAACAGACCGCTCTAGCCAACCATTCGAGTCACACACTCAACTCTCTCTCTCTCATTTACCTCTCTCATTAAACGCATTATCATATCCATTTCGATTGTGTTTCTTTTGAAATTACCACTTCATCCACGTAACAGCTTTTTTTTGGTGCTGGGTGGGGTTACTTTCCGCGAGTATCTTTTTCTTGAACATGTTAGAGAAATTTTCTTTGAAAATCTCTTTTCGCGATTCTACGAAAATTTTGCGAGAGTGTCTGTGACTTAAGATCAAAAGATTGAGAGGAGAGAGAACAGCCAAGTAGCCCACTCGGAGGAAGGACACCGTTTCGCCCTACCACCCGCCCGTTCATTAGTCAAGCGAGATGGGACACATCACCTTGCCCGCCCGCCGAGACGTCCATTGAGAGGAGGTGCAACATCCCGCCCACCCACTTCCCCGCACATTATCGAGCGCGCGCGCAAGGACGTTGAGTTACTACTGACTCAGCAGCTGGCTTATCTCGGGAGGCGTGATATGTAGACGGCGATCTTCCTCATCGTGGTCTGCTTCAGCTATATAGCGTAAATACTGCTCATTACGTACTCATGCTCTGATCTCACGACCGCATTCATTTCCAAGGTTACCGTCAAAACTTAGAATCTCCATATCGAAAGTTTTCGGTATTTTCAATCGAAAGTCGAAGTCTCGTAAATCATTGGACCTGATCGGCACTTTGCCGAAGGACAATCATCCCAACCCGAGAATTTTCGATTGTGATTCCTACGCACTTAGTGGGAATGAGACAATTCATCGATCCACTTTCTGTACCGATGGGATAAATGCTCAGGTAGAGAACCATGAGACGAGTGGAACTTGGGGGAAGAATGCGAGCATATTAAATACAGTGCGTGAGAATGGGGAGAAGGTGGTAGTAAGTCGGGCAAGTACGCCCATAAATGGGCCGCAATACACAGGTCCGAATTTTCAAAATTAGCGTGCAACATACCCCATTATTGATGAATCTCCCGTCCGATTAAAACCGATTCGCGGACCCACCAATGGCACCGCCCCAATAGTATCAGAAACTGATATAGTCCATATAAGAGACGAGTATGGGAATTTTGTGCCGTGGAGGTTGTAGCATATTCAGAATCCAAAAATTCAGGAAACCCTCTCAATTGACCCAAAGGTGGCGGATAGAGCAATGGAATTATATACATACATAAAATTGTTGATGATCCTCGTTATTTGAAACAGAAAAATCCTAATAGACAGGATCAGAGACGTTCCCCGAGTTGTCTGTTTTATTGGTCGTCGATTCATTGGATGTTAAAATGTCAGAATTGGAAGCTTGCACCAAAAAGAATGACGAATCATGAAAATCATATGGTACGAGGATTTAAACAATTCTGGGAAGATCCAAATGCACCGCCGCGTCGAAAACACAGTATACGAGCGTTGAGATCGAATCGCGCTCGCGAGATGCAGACAAGGCTGCTTTGACACGCTTCCTCATAGGGATCGGCAGCGAATTAGAGAGCATCGTACGCAATGGTTGACCCTGTAACATATGCGAGGCAATAAGACTCGTGCAGCAAGCCGAGATGCAGTGTCAGTTCTATCCAAACGCAGAACAGATAACGCGCGTTCAACCTCCACCTTCTTCATCTACCTCGAAGCAAGCAAACGTTCGCGTATTAGAGTCGCAGGTTGTATACCAATACTGCTCGCTAGCGGGCCATGTCGAGGATAAATGATATAAAGAGGCCAGTGATAACAAGATGTGCCAGCACTGCGAAGTAGAATGTCATGATGCCAAAGTATGTTGGCGACAAGAGGATGTTTTTTTCTAGCGCAAAGTTTATATTCATCGCCCACGCACGCGGAAAAATCGCGATAATCTGAGAGGCAGAGGCAGAGGGAGAGCTTTGAATAATTAATCCCTTGGAGAAGTGATGATGGAGAACGTGATGGTGAGGACATCGTGGTATATAATATCAAGAGACTATTTGAAGAAGAGCCGGTGAAAACCGAGCCGCCCCCCGATAAGTCAAATGTAGGTGACAAACACGAGCGCAATAAAGCGGCTGCTGAGCGCGTCAAGATACTCATGAAACTCGTGGACGTAAGCGGGCTGAACGAGAAAGAAATTGAACATGTGCAAAAGCTCTTCATGATCGACCCATTGCAATTTGGTCTGAAGGGCATGCCCTTGCCGGCCACGCATTTGATTCAACACAAAAGAGAGTTTAAATCAGACAAATCGATTGAGAGTGGAAGGTACAGATGACCTTCTGCAATAAAAAATGTCTTGATTGATCACGACATTTTTTATAGGAATTTCATAGGAATTGAAAAATTGCGTGACCTGGGCATCATACGCTCGTCTAGATTGCCATGGAGAGCGAATTGCTTCCTTGTTCCAAAATCATCGGACAAAGATGAGACAAGAAGATATCGGCTCGTAACTGATTTTTGCCCACTCAATGAGGTCACGGTTGGAACATGTCAACCCTTGTCGTTTACGACGGATGTATTCGATCAGCTGGCGTCCGCGCGATACATCACAGTTGTCGATTTATCGAACGGATTTTATCAGATCGAAATGCACCCGGAATCCGCGAGACCCACAGCGTTCGATGCAATCAACGGGCACTGGGAGTACGCCCGTCTGAGGCAAGGACTGCAGGGTGTTCTTGACACGTTCAATGAGGCTATGAACACGGCGAATGCCATGCTCATGGCATTTGCCGGACTAACACCAGATGATATCGCGATCTATGCGAATAACATCTATTTATGGAGCGAGATGCTAGAGGGTCATGAGATCAAATTCAGAAAATTTATGCAAAGGATTAGCGGAGCTAGTCTTACTATCTCGCCGAAGAGATGCGAATTCTTGCGCCAGAGCGGAAGCCTTAGGCCATGTTGTCGGCAAGGTCCAAATCAAATCGGATCCAGCGAAGACCGAAGTGGTTTGCGAATATCCAGCACCAACAAATGTGCGCCAAGTTTGACAATTCCTCGGTTCGACGGGATATGACCGCAGATTCATAAGAAATTACGTGAAAATCGCGCACCCACTCACTAGCCTCTTGAAGAAGGACGCCTGATTCGAATGAGAGCCCGAGCAACAACGCGCGTTCGAGGAATTACGCGACGCATTATGTAAGAAGCCAGTACTCGCTGGACCAGATTTTCCGAAGGGGAATTGGAGAGTCGAGTGTGATGCAAGCGATTATTTGGTGGGCGCCATTCTAAGCCAGGGGTGTATTGGGAAGGCCCACCCCGTGGATGACGCATCTCGCATTCCACGTGGGAGTGCCCTAAATTGGCCAGTCTTCGATGAGGAACTATTTGCGATCATCTACGCAAAAGACGCCTTCCGTCCATATTCATATAGTCATAAATTTACAGTGATAACGAACCATGAACCGCTGCGTCATTTCATGCTTCGAAGCAAGTCACCACAAGGTTTGGTAGGCTCAAGGCGCAGCTATGCGGGTACAACTTCAATATCGTATACAGAGCAGGCAGAAAGAACGGAGCAGCCGACGCATTATCGCGCAATCCAATTATCAAGCCAGGTGGAATAAATCCCGGGTTCCCGCAAAAAGAACTCTACGAGTTAGCTGAAAAGCAAGAAAAGGAGGATTCAACGTGCTAAAAGGATCATCCACCGGGCCACGTCTATAAAACGCGAGCAAAACGCTTGCCGGACGCCGGAAAATCGAAAATTGTTGAAGATGGAGAGTTGTGTACATATGACCCGCCGAGCAAGTGAAGATCAACCGAGCCAATCGCGGAGTCCGTAACCGTGAGTGATTCAGATCGAAGAGTCATGGAGGCAAAAAGACCCCTTAGAAATCACCACAAATTGCGAAACTCACAGCGCATCCAAGATCTGTTTCCATCACTCAGCTTCTCAAGACTTCCACAGCAGCTTGCAAGAGCTGATGCGCCACCGTTTTCTCAACCGCCGAGCGAGCCGACGCTTGAATGTACGGAAAGTCATATCGAACAAATAATCGGAGATCAGCCTCTGATTCCGGGGAGAACGTATTGCGTGGCTGGAGTGGTGCCTGATCACCCTTTAGAGACAATACAAATTCCAATCCCTGGAACATTTGGAAATCCAGAATCAGAAACCATAGGAGTTGTAGATTGGTTGCTGTTCGTGAATCAGCGAAATGAAAATAAGAATTCCAACTTAGGGAGAGAGTTACCCAAAATTGAGTCAGTAGACGTTCTGAATACACAAACAGAATCATCAAATTTGAGAATGCCAATGAGTACATCAAGTAAGAATCGAAACTTTCCCAAAATTTCAAGTCAATAAGGCCTCGGAAATAGAGAGGATTCGGCCCCAACTCAGCCAGCACGTAATGAGAGCCATTGGTTAGAATTCACTCTGACCTACAACGACGGGATCAGCCTTCGAGGCAGCGGTGGACCCATAGTATTAGAAAAAATCAGGCTTCCAGCGGAATGCGGTGCGCCACCGGATTCCGCGCGAGAGTCAAATGTTGAGTAACTGGGCGAACTCCAACGCGAGGAAATCAATCGGCAGCTAGGTACGTAGGATGATGAGCCGCATTCTATAGAATAGCTATAGCGAGCGAGAGAGCGAGCTCTCTCCTCAGCTACCTCTGCACGCGCGTGCGAGGAGTGAGAGTATGCCACATTCGCCGCAACGCGAGGTTCCAGCGGATAATTTTAATCAGATCAACTCGTTCGTAGCGTCAGAGGTATTCAATAACGATGCAGCGTTCCACAGCCTCGCGATCCCTGAGTTGGCAGGTCCAAGTATGGAGACAGATACGCAAATTCTTGACGCGAATATGCAGTCTGGCCTTGTGCCACAGCCACCTCATGGAATTCCCGTGGGTTCAGTTGGAAAATTTCGAAATTTTGAGTAACATTTGGCGCACGCAGAGAATTACATCATTCTCAAGGGAATCATGAATATAACAAATTTGCCGTTCGGAAACTGCCTATTCTGGTCATCAATCATTGGAGATAATTTGAATCGTGATGCACTCGCATTACATGCAGAGTTGAAGATCAACGGCGATTTGGATCAATGTATCAATTTGGAAGCGACGAATGAGATTTTTGAGTCAAATACTGAGTACGGCAACGACGAGTGTATATTCGTATTCTCGCGGTGGTTCAAGAAGAATGTTTGTGTGCATTTGCACCCAAAGTTCGGCAAAATCTCGCATGCGCATATCCGCTCAAATGACAGGGGAGAATCCATTCATCTGGACATGCTAGCGAGACATTATACTTCCTTTTTACCAACTCCTTTGCGAGGCGAAAATTTCAGCGAAGCGATTGAAAAAAACGATGAGCCCAATGCTGACGGACAGCTTCGCGACAACGTCATTCAGGAACCCCCGTGAGCAGAAAATGACACCTCCGGGAATCCTCAAACCCAACCGCTTTCCGAGAGCCAGTCTTTTTGACCGAAAGCTCACATGTCAGCACTCGGGGAATTCGTGATTTATCAAGCTCGGCCGCTTCGCGAGAATCCATATGGGCACTTGGCGATAATGAGCTCGCGCAATTTTTACAAAAATTATTTGCTGTTCACGATCATCCGTTCAAATCCAGAGAAAATATCGCATTTTTTGCCACGTATGATGGCGAATTCAAAACAGATACCATCGAATCTTCGATCGAAAAAGATTATATCAGTCCGAAAATCATTTCTGAAGGAATTTACTCAATTGGCAACGTGCATGAGTTCTGCGTGAGCAATCTAAGCGTATTTTGGACATTAATCAAGAATTATGTGGGCAAAAAACCATTCCAAAATGATATCAAAAGAGCTCTCAAAAATTTGAAGAAGCACATCTCGGCGAAAGAATTGGAGACCATAGGTCTGATACAAGATAATTACATAATTTTGCCAACGATGTGGCCAAAAGTCGTTGAAATGTTTGAAAAAAATTTCGAGGGCATGTTTTTGAAAGTGGCATTCTTCGAACATAATTTGAAAGTACCGTCTGAGGTCGATAAGTACAAAATCATGAGAGAATTTCATTCATCTGTGAGTGGGTCGCATTTGGGCATTAACAAAACGGCCAATGCTCTCGCAAACATTTATTGGGAAAACATGCGCGAAGATCTAAAAGCGGTGATCAAGCGATGCGATGATTGAGCAGTCAAAAAACTGGTTCGTGTCAAGACTCGTATGCTCATGAATATTACGGATACGCCTGTGAGATCATTTGATGAAATCGCGATCGATTTTCACTTCCCACCGTACACATCGAAGCGTGGGCATGAGTAGATATTGTCAGTACAATGTCAGCCGACTCGTTATGGACTCATACCCACACGTCGAGATACAGCGCAAGAGGTGGCACATGGCTCACTGGATCGAGTAATAACGCATTTCGGACCACCCGGCGCAATACTGAGCGACCGGGTTACTCATTCTATTAATAGAATTTTGGACGATTCTGCAGAAGATTTTGGAACTCAGAAGTACAATACATCACCGTATACGGTAATGAGCAATGGCGTTATCGAGAAGATGCATGCAACTGTGACAGAATTCCTCAAGGCTTTTGCGGAGGACCAGTTGGATTGGGACGAGGTGCTGACACTTGCCCAATTTGCAATTGATACGATGGAAAACGCGAGCACCGGATACCCACCGCATACGCTGCTCTTGGGTCAGAAAGCAAGGTCACCAGCGCACCCCACGCAGCAAGCCAACTTCGCGACTCACGACGACTTTGCTGCTCAGAAAATGACCGATTTAGAGCAGATCCAGCCGATCACGGCTCTAAGCTTGATCAAAGCGAAGTATCACTCGAAGTATCACATTATTACGATAGAAAAGCCAATGCGCAACAATTTTATGGGGGCGAGTTTGTTTACATTTCAAATGAGCTGATCAAACATAAAATGGCTCAACAGTACACTGGTCCATTTGAAATTTTGGAAATCAATGATCAGACGAAGACTTTGAAAATTATCAACAATGGCCTCATAAAAAGCGTGCACATTGACAAGGTTAAGAGATATGCAGAGGTGAAATTAAAAGTCTTTGAAAATGGCCAAAAAGTTGATAATGCCAAGATATTGTTACTGACAACGTGTACTCGTCCTTGGTCGGATAGATTTGCCCCGACCTACGGACGGGCTACTGAAGACGTCGAGCCAATTTCACCATCAATCAGAACTGATTCTGCACAATCTTGCCAAAATTTTGAATTAATGCCATGAGCAAATGTCGCAATGACGATTCACCAGGAAAACATCATACGATCCTTGTCCTTGTTGCGGATAACTCTCACCTACGAACGGGACACATATCATGCTCTCACTATTTTGAGAAAAACAAAATTCAGACACTTATATAAAACACAAAATTTTACAGTGCAGCCGGTGAGCCACGTACCAACAGATTTATCACAACACTGGACCACACACCAGGTCTCATTTTGGAGAGCATCGCTCCACTTTCGACGACGAGTACCTCTCGGAGATTGAGACACCGCATCGACCTATCACAATTTGAGATTACCGCCGGAAATCTGCGCGAAGCGCGGACCTCGCTCAGCGCCAAATTCATGGATGTCGGCTTCACACCGCAGCTGATTCTGTTTCACCGCGAGATCAACGAGACTCGAGGAGAAACGCAACGAGCCATCAAAATGCTGACCGGCATGGGCGAAACGAGAGGAGAGATCCTGGATGCCGTTCATGGGAAGTAGACTAAAACTATTTTTGGAACTCTAGATGAGAAAACCGAGCAAGAGCTCAGAAGTTCAATTGCAATTCGAGCCAACGATACTTAAAGCGATGCCCAACTTTTGGCGAATCAGACGGAATTGATTGAAGCAGGATTGGGAAAAATCTCACATACAATTTCGCGATTACAATGCAAAATTATGAAACTAGAGAAAAATTTCAATGCACTTGGAATCAAATTTATGAGCAGCATGGCAATGAACTTTTCCCGAGAAAGCGCCAATCAATCCAGATCCGATATTCAGGTTTTCACATAGTCGATTGCACTTGGTTCTCAAGGCATGATGCACTCAAAATTGATGCCACCAGAATCGATTGGGAACTCTGAAAGTCTCATCAAAAACGCCTTACCAGAAACTAAATTCTCCCGTACGGAAAGTGACGAGTCATTATTGGGAATTACGAAAATTTCAGAGATCTCAATGATTTTGGCAAACAATAGCTTTTTATATTCAATAGCCATTCCATTATTAGATATTGCAGATTACACATCTTTCAAAGCATCGCCACTACCTATTCTGCAGAATATCAGTAATTCAAGAGAAACTTTCGCTTATATATGGCCTCAACGCCAGTATCCTGTTATTGATTCCCAAGCGAATACAAATATGGCGATGCATCAGTCGAATGTGAACGATTGTCGTTAGCCCTGTGATAGAATGATTTGTGGAAAGCCAGCCACTGTCAAGGAGCTTATGCCTGTGACATCGTATGGAGATCCAAAATGCTATGAATATGAGTAAATAAAATCTCTCGCAGAGTGTGACCTGCGAGTCACACACATGATGAAACCCATTGAGTGCGTTAACACGAGACAAACGCATGGGTTTCATCAACTATCAGCGAAGAGCGCATATTTATTCAATGTAGCGAGAGCGAACATGTTTTTCACCTATCAACAGTACGGGCATCCTTTGGATGTTACCCGAATGCATGGCAGTCACGGCAAACACTTGGCTGACGGCATCGGAAGAAATCGAAATCTACCATACGCTTCTTATATTCCAGATCACCAAACTGAATATTGTAAACATATCCAATACCACAACTGGCACAGTGGACGTCTCCCACCTACAGGAAGCGATGAAAAGTGAGATCCTGGACGACCACGCAGTTCTGATCCCAGCGCACCTCGACTCATTGGGAGCCGGACCGAGCCTACATGAAATCATCGCAAGAACTCGGGACATTGGGAAGTACTCAGCGGTGAAACAAGATCTCGAGAATCTGCAAAGCTACATCCCCGAACTGTTCACAATTGGATCAAGAGCAACTATATCAATTATTTTCATTATGAAATATTTTGGGGAATTGTTCAACCCTGTATCAATGGGACTCGAACTGATACGCAATGCCTCCAATTCAAGGCATTGCAGGCGCAATCCGAAAAATACCGAGTAGGAATGTGACGAGCAGTCATCATTTCCACTGCAAGTCATGCAAGCAATGGGCACAGGAATGGCAGCCTCAATGTCTGAGAAGAGCCACCCGAGTGTCCACGCAAACACGCGCTACATACATCATCAATCCAGCGCACAGGGAGTGAGTGCGCTGGCTATCCGTCGGACGCCAAGCAAGACGGCCAGAGCAATCAAAGACGAGTGGTATACTTGCCGTCGGATCGTGAAGGACGACAAGTAGGCACGCGGAAGGGCGGAGAATAAGATAAGACGAGCACTGAGACTCACTATCTGTCACAGGCTACACTATCATCATTATCACCATCGGCAGTACGTCTATCATCAGGCATCTCATCAGCAAAGATGGTGGCAGTTATTCGATAAGTTTTTTGGAATTCTTGAGTTCGCATAGTGGCAAAAATGGGGGGAATCCCATCGAAAATTTTATATTTGTTTCAGAATCTATTTGGAAGAGCTTCAAAATAGGCGAATTCCATCCAAAATCTTCAGTTATATTCCAAAATCTCATTCAAGAAGTTTAAAGATGAATTAATTCCACTTAGAGAGGACAGGGATATACCATCATCCCATTCAAAAAGTTTCAAAATGGATAAATTACATGCAAAGATGGCAGTTGTTCGATAAGTGAATACCAAAGGTCACAACATCCCCACAACATTTTTGCACCATTACACTGAAGACCTCAAACTGTGTGCAAAAAAGCACCCTGAAGGAAGCATCAGGCAGATACGTCTGAACCGCTAAGTGCCTTTCAATCCAGAGGGCAAGCAGCAAAAGGGCATATGAGAGATGATCAAGACCATGCCTCTTCGGAGGGCTCTCATCTCCACGCACGTGGCGAGTTGAATCGAAGCTACAGCAGTCACCAACAGCCTCTGCAAAACAATTTTTCTCACAATACTCAACACTCAACACTAACACACAATAACGCACACACTTCTGATGCGTTGTGCGGTCACCATAGTGTAACTTCCCCGAAAAGCGCGGTATTGATGGCAAGATCGGAAGCGCAAAGCCACTCTCGAACAAAGCCGGATCGGCACTAACGAGAGTCGTCGATGACAATCCTCGACAGCCACAGCGAATCTCGGGTCCAGCAGCTCTGGAATGCCCACTTCTCTCATACAAAGTGTAAGCTAAAGCATTCAACCCTAGCTCATCTCGAAGTCCACAAGCTGGCAACAGTGTCGTAGGTTTCAAACTGCGGAACAAAATTGAGACTCTTCACCTTCAAGCCGTGGCACATTATAATAACGAGCCACTGGTACACGCCCAAAATCGCGTAAGGACGCGAAAGCGTGGACCCAAACAAAGCTGATTCATCGAGAGGGTTGTTTTACGACCAGCTCACGAAATTGCCAGGAAAATTTTCCGAGTTTCCCAAATTCCCCGGAAAACTCCATTTAGATTCCATGATTACTGTAAAGAAACCCTACCCCCAAAATTTCAGCTCAATCGGACGTTTAGATCCAGAGCTATTCCAAGTTTGGCTATCCGATCGAAACTACACGCATTTCTGCGACGGAACCCATTTTCAGCCCCCCGAATACACAAAATGATGACAATCGGTTACATATACATTAACTATACTATCTCACACACTCATTGCTCATAAAAAGACACAATCTTACCATTCAGAAAAGAGTCATAACGCAACAGAGTCAAAAAAGCTAAAAAAATGCAGAAGAACACTACAAAAAGGATCTCTTAAATCCATTACATTTCTTATTTTCGTGCTCCTTAAAATAAGAATGAAAATCGAGCAAAATTTCTTGGATCTAGAATGCATTTCCTTAAAAGGAGAAATTGTTTTCTTATTTCGGAAAATTTATCATGAATTGAGAAATCATTTGCTTCAATTGAGGAAAATTATTGCTTGAATCGAGAACTTATCAAATTTTAAGAAAAGAAGGAGGAAGTTGAGAGTGAATCTTTCTTATAACCAGATAATGAGTT
>JAPYYZ010003560.1:0-14769 GCA_030522705.1 Eretmocerus eremicus
AAAAAGAATAAATGTGTACGCCCAAGCCCAGATCCTGTTAAAAATAAATACAGACTGTATAGTAGCAAACGAAGCCAAGTAGTTTACAGCTCTTCTCGAAGAACAGAAGAGAGATACGTCTAATTGTGGGGAACAAATGGCTGACCTCAAAAATGACGATCTACGAGGCTCGAAACACAGAAGAGATAGAGACCAGAGTACGCACGATGTGTTGTAGTGAGTGCGCCAGCGGTTGGAGGAAACGTGGGTGGAAAAAGAAGGAAACTGCACCGGGCTGCAACGGAGCACAGCACACGGCAAGAGTCAAGGTGGAAAGAGGCGATTTAGCTGGAGGTGGCGCGATAAAATCGGGTTCTGTGGGAGAGAGAGAGGGAGAAAGGAGAGAGTATGTACGCGCCGCGGGCGACGTAACTTCATCCCTTTTTATTGGGGCGCGTGCAGCGGGCGGACTTTAAAGCCTTAAGCCACTCAGATTTAATAGCGCTGGCCAGGCATGCACTTTCTTTATACACTGTGCGCGCGGGAGAGAGTTTTTCCGGAGCTGTGGAAAATATTCCGAGAGTTGGGACGAGGGTGTGGGGTTTGCCTCGGCTGACCTCATTCAAAATTGATTCAGGGTTGGTTATAGCATGTAGCGTTGGAGAAGATTAAGCCCTGCCTAGCTCTGGCTGCGCGCAGCAATTAATTCGAAGAAGGGAAAAGAAAGAGGAAAAAGTTATGGGCCACTCGAATAAGATAAGGCGCGCGGAAGAAAATTTCACCTGCAAATCTTCAGAATCCCAAGCAGAGATTTACAATCACGTGCCAGGAAGATTAGGTTTAACTATAATTTTACTCGTGCGTCGGGTCTTGCGCACGAGTTCTGAGTCTGAGGTTTGATTGGGGGTTACGAGGATGAGATAAGCTCAACTCATGCTCTCTTTCTTACGTGAAAAGATACGATACCTCCCAGAAACATGTAATTTGACTTGATTTGGATTTACATTTAGAGGTATTTAATGACAATTCAAATAGCTTTTGTAAGTACACTGATTCTTTCTCGTATTTTGCAGAAAAAGATAGAAAAAATGAACAAACGTTTGTGATAAATGACTTACTTCTCTGATAAAAATTAAAGTTGCAAATCAATGCATACGTCCTGGGTAAGAGACTCAATTAAAGCAGATGAGCTCAACTCAGCGACGCTTGCGATTTCGAAAGACGATTCTGGGTAGTTGACAATCAGTGCAAGACTTGGACCGCAAGACGACGAGAGAACACCGCAAGGCGGATGAGGGCGAGAAAGCCAAGAGGCTCGAAGCTTAGGGGACTGAGGCCGAATTGCGCAGGCATCCGCTCCTTCGTAATTAATTATGTACCACAAGAGACGCAGAGAAAATTGAGAATTAGTCGCACTGGCTTCCCCAAACAGCGAGCACAAGACAAGTCGGACTCGTGGGAGAGTTAATCCCAATCGTGTGCACTTCGTAGTCTCGGTTCAGAGCTTGCAGAATGCAAGCGGAACATTGCTTATTGTACCAGCGTTTCTACTCACTATGGCCAATAGAACTCGTATGATCTCGTTGAGAAACTCCCGAATGCCGTAACTTTATATCGAAATGAGAGCCCCGGCAATCGTCAAAAGAGCTCTCATAAAACGACTGTTACGCATTGGTCAAACGAAATGAGCAAAAGCTTCCGCAGCGACGAGTGAAGAGTACGGGAACGTGGAAGCGCAGCCACCTAATTTGGCAGCGTTGTTCAAATAGCAGCGTTGTTTGCAAGCTGGAGATTTTAATTGGAACTCCCATTCTGTGGAATATGTCCTATTTGAGATAGGCGTTATTACAAAGGATAGCCCGGTGTATGCGGTGAGCTGCCGGCACAGAGCTCCACTGCCTCGGCCTCTGATATAAAGCGCAGTGCGCGAGGAGTATCGCCCCACTAATTAATACAGAAATCCGCGTATATAAGCGCGCCAAAAGCTCATTGTTGATCCGCTCTCTCGAGCTCTACTTCAGCCGGCTGCCTCGGCACCCAATGAAACCCATTGGGTTGCATGCGAACACGTAGACTCGAGAGAAGAGAGCAGCAGTAGCAGAGCAGCATCGAGTGATATTTGAAAAGAAAAGTACAGAGATGCTGAATGCGAGAGAGGGTAAAACACTGTAATTGCATCGGGCAGGAATTACCGGGAGTGACTCTCGTGAGCTGAAATAAGATAGGAGGAACGAGCGAGTGAGCGAGACAGGAGCGATCGAG
Source organism: Eretmocerus eremicus (assembly GCA_030522705.1). Lineage (NCBI taxonomy): Eukaryota > Metazoa > Arthropoda > Insecta > Hymenoptera > Aphelinidae > Eretmocerus > Eretmocerus eremicus. The sequence continues at coordinate 2,242 of JAPYYZ010003560.1, forward strand.
TCTCTGTTTTTCCAATTGGAAACGCCTGGGTGCTTAATTGATATAGGTGGCGCGCACGTTTTTGTCCGGCAACCAAGCGCAGTGAGAGCGGCATCGACCGCCGCGGCTTTGAAAACGATCGCCAATGAAGCGACGGGAAATGAGAGAACCTCGGATGCGCGTATGGATACCTGCTCCCCTATTTGAATTTAAAAGCAGCCCCTCTGGATACAAGAGAACTATCTTAGTCAAATATTCCATTTTGAGAGTCAAACGTTTCTCATTTTTCTCACTATATGAATTTTGCTGCTACCTCGAGTGCAGAAATGACATTGGTTTTAAAAGGAGTGTTGCCGCTTGTATACGCGTTACGGGAATCGTTAAATTTTAAATTCTATTACGCAACGCGGAGGCGTATCATTTGGTTTACGCAAGGCAATAAATTTCTCCCTTTTCAGATTCACCGCCAGAGAAGCCTGCAGTCCCACGGGGGCCCTGTGGCCGACTTTATTGTGAGGGTGATCTCTCGACCCTCCACCGCGTGCACTGACCATAACCTCGCACACGTACAGATAGTGCGCAGCTTACGCGAGATGAAAGCTCTAAAATAATTAGTACCTAGCGGCTCACAGCCATACCTCAATACTCATTCTATGGGAAATCGTAAATTCAGCAGCAAGATATAAACTTCGAAATCTATATCGAACTGGGTGGGCGGAAAAATTCAGAGAGTATGGTATACTGCCGAGAGGCATGCGCAGTCGGCAAATAGGTTTCACTCTGCAGAGAGAGATTCAGCTTATCCGAGAGTACATATCGCGCGGAGAGAAACAATGGGGCTTCTGCAGTCGACGTAACATAATGGCGCCCATGTTACGACGGCAGGCCAGCGTCACTTTGCCCTCGCTACTCCACGAGAAAACGAAAAAGCTCTAGAACAGTAGTGGCGCGTATGGCCAAGAGCACATTTCATTCGTTATCGAGAGCTGACGCGTGTAAAAATCATCTCGACCAGTGCGGATTGTCGTAACAGAGGCTGGGCAACGATAGTACCCGCCAAGTGTCGAGAGGGAGAGAGAGAGAGAAAATAACGAATGAATGGGCCGCAAGGCGGCGCAGAAACATCGATTATGAGCGAGAAATTACAGCGGGCGCGAGAGCAGCGGTGCAAGCACGCAATTAGACCGGCTCTGGGGTGTGGAGTGCGTAATCGCTTTATATGCGTGTGCGGGTAGCCGTCGTCTAGTGAAATTGTGCCTGTTGAGTTGGGCTTGTGCGCTCAGTATTAGAATGTCATATCTGTAGGTGCTCTCCTCCGCCGCTGCAGAATCGTACTTTTAAAGCTCTCTCTTGGCTCGCTCTCGTATTCTCCAGCTTTGTCTCGCAAGCTTTTCTCTTCCTCCCCCCATTCCAGCACACATACTACGTGTGCGAAGTGCGCATGCGCAGCACAGCTGCTCCATTCTCGAGACCACTTGAAAAGCTCGCCGCCCACAATGGCTGCGCGAGCGGAGCGGATCTTCTGTGAATGAACTCGATGAGCAAGTCGCGGAGTAGTGGCGAAGGGAGGCAGAGGTCGTTCAGAGTTCGTATGCTCCACATTCACGAGCTCTAATTTATGCATCAGAGATGTAAGTTGAAATGAGAGCAGAATGGATTATACGCTGCTGCTGCTGCTGCTGCTGCTCTCCGTTGGAATGAATCGCGCTATTTCCTCCGGGAGACAATGAGTAATTCAGAGCTTTGAGGCAAAAATTTCCTCGATGCTCGTCGTCATCGTCGTGGGCAATGCAATTTGCGAGTGAGGGATTTGGAGATGAATCTGGCGACATGCCGTGGTTATTAATTTTGATTCGCTGGTTAGGATCGTTTCAATTTGAGATAATTTTTGAGGAAGCGTTTGGAGTTTTCAGAAATCCTCCAATCAACGCTGAGTTATTGCGTGTCTATGATTGAGCGCAGCAGAGTCCTCGGAACCGGGATAATTGATGATTTATTAAGCTTTTGAAATAGACAGAAAAATTTTCATGACTCATGTCTAGCTTATGATCTGCCCACGCAATCCTCAAACACAATTGAGTTGTTTTTCAGGAAAGATGGAGCACTATAACTAGCTTTTTCAATGCGAGACTACAGAGTTTGTCTGGCATAACACAATTATGCAATGAGAAAACACAGTACATGATCATCGGGGTATAACAATTTCCGTCGAGTTACGCGTTCCCACGGTTTTGAACCAGGACTCAATTGGGCATTGACACCCATGTTAAATTCTGGGGGCATGCACTAGTTCTCAATTTTGCCTCAGATGGCGCTGTCCAGTAACAACCCATGTTAAACCCGGGGGTATGCCACCGCCATGTTTGACCTTGATATCATTCTCCGATAGCACAAGAATACGCAGAAGTATGAACATAGTGACCACGAGTCTGAATAAACTTCCAATACAAATGGGGCATCCTTGAAAATGTCTTCAATATGATGCAGATAAGCTCCTCATAGGGACCTAATTCCTAGTAACAATCTGACTCAACAAACCTACCAATAATTTCCATAAATACTTACAATACAACAGTTCAACCAAACAATCGAGCAAAAATCAATGAACTTGCGTGCGTAAGTCGTGGATATCTATCTACCAAAATTTATGAGCTATGAATAGTCGTGAATGGTTTAAATTGTGAATCATTCACGACTATTCGTCCAAGTGCAAGGAAGATTCGAAACGGAACTACACCTGCCTCGCACGTGGTTCGAATCCCAACGACACAGATGATGGCAAAATACACTCCGAGAAAAGTATCAGACAGACACGGCGATACAAACTAGCGCAGACGGCTCGGTGCCGTCTTCCTCCAACAGTATGTAACCACAGACGCATCAACGAGCTTCGGCGACGCGACGTCGGCCGGGCTCTGCCGCGTGACCGGAAGCTTCGACGAGCGACAGAAAGCTCGCACACATGGCTACTTTGCATTCGCGCGCATCGTCCACTTCGACCGCAGCGCTATTCTCAAAACCGTCACACTAAACCGCATCTCAAGCTATACAACCGCGGAAACGAGCTCTCAGCTCGAGATACGAGCAATTTCGAATCGCCAAAGGGTCATCCGGTTAGCCAAGGTGAGATATCGCCGCGTACTACGTACTTAGAAAGGGCGATATCCCACTATTAGAACCTACACTGGGGGCGTGTTTTATACTACGGGCGACTAGGGGATAAGTTCCGAAACGAGCGTAATGTTTTGGCGGTCTCGCAGCATCAATTTCGGCCCTCGCCATGAACCGAGACTGTCTCGTGAGCCGCGAGTAATTGTTAAGGGTTTACGAGGGTTAACACGAGCCCTTACGCGATCTCTCGGGTTAAACCTCCCCCGGCCGCGCCCTATTTTGCTCATTATTCGACGGGGGTCATCGCACGATCGGACGACTGCTCTCGTTAAGTATACAATAAAGTCTGTCGCTCGTGTATTTTTGAAAAAAGAAAGAGGGAGAGGAAAAAATTCTCACGAGCTAACGAGAGGAAACTGCTCCGGGGCAAAGAGGAAGCTCGTCACGGCTCCCGTCTCTCTGCCACGAAGAAAAGAGGTAATCGCGCGGATTAGCCGGTCTCTCTAGCCGCGGGAGTTCGGGATCCTCTTCTAGACCCTCTGTCTCTCTTTCTGCGAGCATCGCCTCCTGGCAAAAGAGCGGACTGTGAAATAATTTTTTCGCGAGTAACCACCACGGAGCTCTATATACACAGATATGGCACGACAAAAGCTCCGAGACAAAGGCAACTCGTCCCTTTCTTCCTCTTCTATCTTTCTCGCGTAATCAACGCGCCGCAAAGACGCATCGAACGCTCCAGCTCCCCCCCCCCTCTCTCTCTCTCTCTCTCTCTCTCGCGGAATCAAAGCACGAATCCCAATTAGGCGCGAGAGGCAGGCAAAAGTACACGCGCAGAGGCAAACGAGGCCTTGTTTCGCATATGACGCGCGAACCGAGCACGTTTCCAAGTTGCCGAAAGCTCGAGAGAGAGAGAGAAAGGGAATGAGAGGGGCGAGACGTAGAGAGGAGTTGTATATTGGAGACAGAGAGGCTGCTTTGCCATGCGAGATATTGCCCCTCGAAAATGTTTCGCGCGCCGAGCGCGAACGACAGACTTTGGAGGCTGCTGCTGCTGCTTTGCGCGAAATGAATTCACGAGAGAGATAGTTTGAAAGTTGAAGCGGCGACGAGAGGGATAGCCTGCGTATGATGCTCTCGGCTCGATTGCGCGCACCAGGTGAGCACGATGCAGCTGCATCACAATCGCATCCACGTACTCGTCTCGCGCTGTACTCTGCATGCTCGAGATGATTTGAGAGGCTTCAAAGCTCTGCCTACTCGACATAAGGATAAGTAGGCGGGTAACTTTTGTATGGGCGCGGGGCATGATTTGACGGAGAGATTGAAAATTTGGAATTTGAGTTTTGTGCGGGGAGTGAGTGGTGGGATTCCCAACAGCGGTGATTGCTCTTGAGGGAGAAAGGTCCTTGCTGCTGCAAGCACTGCTTTTCATGCAAATGTCAGATCCAAGATTTCATTTATATGGAAGTAGGACTGCTATCAGAATTTTTTTGAGAAGATGACGGACAAAAGCGATCTATAACTTGGAACAATAATAGTAAACTTGATCAGTAAAAAAATTTTCAAGAGATCGCGTTCATTGAACAGGGTAATCTCAGCAGTTTCTTCTCTCACTCAAATCAACTGATAAAAATAAATCATGATCATTCGAGTGTGAGAGAAGAATTATGCCTGATACATGATGCTCCATGAAAAAAGTACAGTGTTCATGAATATGCAGATTTAGATTAATCATACCACTTATGCAGTATTACTTGAACAACACATCACATAAAAATTTTACATTCGACTATTGAAAGCGTGGGGCAACTCTCGTCGAAAATGCGTGAAGCTCTTCTTCTTGTGGAATCCGTCCTTTCCCCACTTTTTGCGTAATGTACTAATTTTATGATGTAATAATTTTCTGAATATTGTGCGGCACTTTAAACCTCTAACACTAGAGTGGACGCTCCAAAACTCCAGAGGAGCGGATATCGTACCTGTCCGACCTCGATATCGCCACTCGAGCGTTTCTAGCGTTCGACCGTACCTCTACACGCGTATACGTTAGAGTCTGCAAAATAAAAAAACGTCAAGAAAAGCAAAGAGCGAGAGCAGTGGCGAGGAAGTCGCGCGACGAGTCGAGAGTCCGTGATTCGAATGCCTACATCCATACTATATGTATGAGAATCGCGAGCGTCGTAGGCGAGCAGCGGCTCGCGCGGGAATGCCGTTTCGCAATGTTTGCAAGGATCCGTCGGCGGCGGCGGCGGCGGCGACTGCTCGGGGAATTTCGACGTATCTCAAAAACAAACATAGCTCAAGCTAGTCGGAGAGTCTAGGAATTGACTGCCTTCGTTCGCGTTCCACTTTCCGTTCCGCATGCGAGAAATCCGAGGAGCGCGAGTGTACAGCTATGCATGCTCTGGCTCGAGAGAGCTGCAGCTCGATCCGCAGCGTTTGATTTGAATATATACACACGAGGACGGAGAGCAAAAAGACCTCTCTTTCTGTCTTCCTCTGCAATCCGAGCGCGGAGCAGTTGAATGCCCGGAGTTTTGAAATTTTTTGCCATTCCTCTGCGTCGGACGGCTTCTATTCTCGTTTTGCAAGAGCTGCGCGGGATAGACTCTCGATTTGGGAGCATGACGGGAGAAACACTTTGATTCTCGTGAACCCGTGACGACTCTGCAGCTTTGATCTTGCGGAATATGTGACTAGAAAAACGATACAGAAGCTTTGCAAGTGCAATCTTGCGAGATATTTTAGGTTATGCGGTGAGTAATGCTTCGCGATGATCAGTCACACGAACAATTTCAGAAGAGCGATCATCGAAGCCTCGATCTAATGGAAATTACTCGTTCAAAGAAGGAATGAACATTTTGTGATCTGGCAGAGAGGGAAATGTGTGTCATGGAACGCGATTAAATCAATCTAAAAGATCTAAATATAGCTTTATCGATCGAATCGAACCGATAGCAATGATTCACATGCCATTGCTCAATCTTAAATGCGGTGTCACCCGCATGAATGGGAGAAGGGAGCGGAGTCCAGTCCGCTTTTCTAACACACAGAAGCATGGAAAAAGGAGTGATTAGAATAGCTGTCACAGAGAACCTTCAATCAAGAAAATAATTGCACTCTCTTGTCTGCCAACCGACTCTACGTTCAAAACAAATAGATTGGTCATATGACTGGATGCAAAAGTCTCACACTCTAAGAGAATGCGTGAGCTGTGCAAATATTTTGTACAATATATAATTTTACTGCTATGATAAAGTTGCGCGAGAAATTTCGTAATGGGAGTTCTGAGTCGAGGTAGGGCAAAAAGGTGCACAGGTTGAGAAAAACAAAGATTAAAGGAGCCTAGTGGCTGCCGCCGTCTGTTCGCGTGTGTCTGTAATCTCCATGATTTTTCCATGAATACCAATGAGACTCGTTCATTATTGATTACGAAAGCTACTGCTGCGGATTTGAAATATTTCCGATGCTTTCAGGAGCATTGTGAGCAGTTAGCAAACGTGAAAAGCATATCGAGTATCACACAGAATGCGCGTGCCGATGTGGAAAGCCTGACAAAAAGATCGAATTACTGCAAGCGCACCATTATTCTTCCCTCCTCCTCCGCAACTTGTGTCATGCGATTCCCGTTCATACCTCGAGTCTTTGATGCATGTTCAATAAATCTCCCTAGCAGTTATATATTCTATGTCAAGCTCGCATTGAGAGAAACCAGAGTTGAGTATGAAATTTCTCGGCTTAGACTCGCTGAAACTTCTCATGCTTCTCTTACTCTTTTCATTTTGATGAGAAAATTATTCTGCACGCTCTCTATGGTCGTGTCGTATGTATGCAATCATCTCATGAATAATTTCACTATGCTGAAAATCTGAGCTAGTTATTCCATTTCTTCAAGTCTGTAAGATATTCTCAAATCGTGAAAACTCCTGCATTTAAGGAGGATAGGAGTTTTTTTTCATCCTCATTCAGGTCAATTTTCCAATTTTACTTGGAAATACCACCTGTTGGACCATGTTATTCGAGAGTTTCGCAAACCCCTCAGAAGAATCTGTTTGAGCAAAAGCCAGGTATAGACAGAACTTTCTTGGTATAGATAAAACAACTTTGTCGCCATCTTCGTTTTTTTCTATACTGACAGTACTTATTCATGCGTCCTAAGAGTGTTTGATCTGGAAGACTGCAGTCAAAACAGAGTTTCTGGCGTACCTCAATCGAACTGGAATATTTAATTACACAGAGATAATATTGGACATTCCTCATGATTTTGGCTACTTTAAAGATTAATCAGAGAAATGATGTCATTCACATTTGTAAACTCAATACAAATGCCAAACATTCATTGATTCAATAAAAAAAGGATGCAATTACTTTTTTTTGTGGCTTCGATTAGAGTGCCGTGCAACGATATGTTGAAGAAGTAAGCTAAAATAAAATCAGGATGGAATAACGTGGATGATCATCAGCGAATCACACCTGCCAAAAAAAAACCACAGAGAATGTTCCCGGTGGTAATTACATGAATGTTTCAAGTAAGTTTTGATCCTTTGGCCATGCACAAATTAGAGCCCGAAAGAGGCCCGAATTGAAAATCCATGTAACTTTCACACTACGCAACCCCTTCTACCACCGTGAACATCAAAAAACAGCTGTAGTTTCCAAAACAACTACGGGACATTGAAAAAAAATTCTTCCTTCGCGCGAGCCTCCGTACCCTCATATACAGCCGTAAGCTCACCCAACCTCACACACCACAGTCACATATGAAACTCTTGGCCTAGGCGAGTCGCCAAGGCCGCTATCGCGAAAACCAGCATTACTTATCGCCGCCCGGCAATCTGATATACGGCGTCGGCGTCGCTCGGCGCGCTTCCGCCTCGGCTCTGTAACGCCGCTAGCAAGCAGCCACCCATTCTATCCGTCTGTCCCTGTCCCCGATGCTGCTGCAGTCGGCACGGAGGATACAGGATGGCACACGGGATACGCGACAGCCTCCGAATCTAATCAGCGGGAGACGCTGCAGCCACGTGGATCTATATATGCGCGCGAGTGAGAGTTATGCGTTCAAGCGATGCCGCGGCTCTCTCAATTCGGCGTTTAATTGGTCGCTTCCCGTGAGCTGTGTACTTGCAGTCGTCTGGATACGTACGGGCTGCGACATCTAGTCGCTCTGTGTTTGGAGCATGCGATATTTCTTTGAGAGACAAGATTCTCTCTCTTGGGAGATACGCGGGGAACGATTTACATTGCGATTCAAGATCGGGGTGTCACTAAATCTCGTACCAATCTTGTATCTCGAGGGAGAGAGAGAGAGAGAGAGAGAGAGAGAGAGAGAGGGGGGGGGGGAAAAGAGGAAGAGGAACGTTATTTACAGAACGTCAAAAGTTATTAAATGAATACGTTAGTATGGGGGTAGGCTCGCTTGATATCCGTCCGAGCTGTCACAACATTTTCGAAATCCGCTAATCTGCTTGCCGAAAAGTTGAAGATCTGCATGTCGCGAGGATCTGTTTGGATCGTCATCGCCATATCCCACGCGCACGCATGACATTAAAATTCCGAAAGCATCAAAATTCCACCGAGATCCACTTCTTTGAGCTGTACGCAAAAAACTTGAATTATTTTCAATTTCTGCAGCTCGCAGAGGATCCCAAACTCGTGCTTCCTCTTTTTTTAATCGCATTGCTCGTTACAAGAATTGTAACCGAACGATTTACGATTCGGTCGAGGACATATCCTGAATCCGTCGGAAGCGCTCCACACGGACCGGATTCACATATCGCCTTTTACACCGTACAGGTTATTGTAATCGCGAGGCTCGCAGTTTTACGTAAGGATACCGGGCTACCGGCGACCGCCTATGCAAGAAAATCCGCGTAAGCAAACATCCGAGGTCTCAGGAATGCGCGTGTCGTATTGAATATTCATGCACAGCCGTGAGAGGGCTACCGCATAACGGCTGTTCCTAATTGCACAACATCCTCTCAATGGCTGCGCTAATGACTATACCAAACGCTATTTTGACAGCTAGAGATGATAATTTTTCATCGCCCGCTCGTCGTCCTCTGCCGCGGAGCTAAACTCCAGTGGGCGTAACTGAGATGATTCTGGAATGTATAGACCGTGACTGTACTCAGTAATTCATGCACGCAGACATCCCAAAATAAACTTTGGGCAGAAGCAGAGAATCCAGTTGCAACGAGTCGCCGCGCCGAGGCAAAACTTTAGCACTTAATCGATGTAAACTTTCTCGTCATCTCGTTCAGCTCGCGATCTGCAGCGTAGCTGGAAACAATACAAACTTGGAATCGAGCGATTATGGCGATAATCGTAAAAAAGAATCGAGCCCGGGGGAACGGGACAAGGTCGTCGAGCTTTCGGGGTAGCCTCGCGAAAAATCATGGAGCCCAGAGGATCTGCCGCATCGATTCAATTCCCCGCTCTCGATCCAAAGTGTCGCCGATATATGGGGATGAGGGGGCAGTTTGGAGAGTACGAGGATGGCCCATACGATGGGAATGGCAGTAAAGATAACCTCTCGGGGCTTGCTAGCTGGCGATGACCTTTGTTTGGTATAATAGCGTTGAGACACGAGAGGCGGGGCGTGAGCAATTGAAAGTATCCGATTATGTATAGCCGGACGCGTAATGAGACGCGCCTCGTCGATGTCTCGTGCGTGTTTGTTGTGCGAATTAATTACATTGCGGGCTCTTGAAGCCTCGGGCAGACACACTCGTGCGCCTAGTCCATCATCTCTTTCTTCGAGCTAATGCGAGCGTCAATTTCCTCCCGGATGCTATAACGGTCGGTCATTCATTCGCATCGGCGCTACTTATGTAACAAACGCTTCAATTCCTGGAAAGAATCATGTGCGAGCAGCCTCGAGTTAGCTTTGCAGGATGATTTCGCTAACAAGGCTTGCTTTATACGCATAAATGCAGTATAGTTACGGTACCCGCAGAAAAATTTGATGCGTGAGTGAAATGTTGATAAGATCCTTGTAGTACGGCGACACTTTATCCAAAATCTTCTTATGAAGCATTGTCTAATTTCTGCTGAAAAATTGAGTTAATTTGGGCCGATGGGAATTCGATCCATTGAACCAGGTAAGAAATGACCGTTGCCTCACAAGTTTTGAGACAATGACCTTTCAGTGGGATAGAATTGCCGTGAGTTGATTTTTTTGGAGTCTCCTATAGACCAGAACCAGATTCCTCAAATCTTACTAGAATTATCCCCAACAAACCCAGAAAATGTTTCAATTCACTTCAAACATATACATTTGTTCAACGAGAACTTGATCTCTTCGATGCGATGTTCTCAATCTTTTCTGTCAGAGGAGATGGGTTAGTTGCGACTATCAAGGTGGAGAACCTTACGGATCAAAGATACTCCTCCATCCAAACATTACAACTAACTTACTCCCAGCCAACCAAAACAAAGAAGAGCTGATTTCAGCACAGCTAAGCTAGGTCAGCTCCTTCTTAAGTGCAGCTAGAGACGCTGATGACCATGTGGGTCATAAAAAGTCTTTCATACAACGTTGCAACCAATCCATTTCCACATGACTCAAATTTGTCAGCCCTAAAAATATGCCATTTAGCGAGACTGACCAAGATAGTTGACCTTCATCATAACTGTTCTCTTCTTTCAAAGGAATTAGTATGGACAGATAACCATGCTGATCGTGGGAAACCTCTCATCCAGATTACACCTGAGATAGTACTATTTAAACTATAGGTTACGAGTCTCAAATGAGATGATCTTCGGCACGACTAACCACCTCTGCCTACTACACCAACTGGTGAGATTTATGACAATGCCGACCATGCCAACCCTTCCATCCATGGATTTTTGCAAAAGTTACGGCTTACCACCCCCAACCGTGCTAGGTTTTGATGTGCACTGGAAGAAACATCAATTCCTCAGCACAACTGACCTCCTGTTTCATTGTAGCAATTGATATAGAACATATTCCTTCTACAGATGATGAAAACTCCACCACCTACGTCTTGCACTTGAAACCTATCGGAGCCACACGGCATATTTTCTGAATAACCGCGTCAGCATCGGGAAGATGTATTCATGAATAAGTTTTTCTTCCAGCGAATATTACTCGACTCTGCAATGAGATAGTACGATCGAGAGGAAGAAGAGAGGTATAGTGGCAACGATGGCGTCGGTTAAATTACGACCTCGCGCGATGGTCGTGCTCTCACAGCTCTGCCATCCCTCTCTTCCCTCAGCGATTGCAGCGCTCTCGAGCGTTGCATTATGCATCGCGCAAGGCAGACGGCGACGGGGAATTCGTCTCCGGGTGCGAATTGCTCTCGGTCGGTGGGAATGAACGGAGCGAGAGGCCCATAACCTCGCCGAAAGAGCGCGAGGACCAAGCTGCCGCGTCGTTTTCGTGTGCGGCGTGCCGACGAATTTTTTTCCTCTTCCTTTTTCAATCGCTGCAGTTACGTGGAGAGATGCAGCAGGAGCGAGAGGTGGGAGTGACACGAGCGTCACGACACACACAGTCAAAGAGACGTAGGAGAGTTAATTCTAATCGGCGGCTCAGCGTTTCAAAAGCGCGCTAGATGGGATATTGGATATTGCACATCGTACGGTATACGACGTCGCACAATGCTCAATAAAATGGCAATTATGAATGCAGTTATACAATGGAACTATTATGTTCAACACCACAATGTGACTTCTCTCTCTTTCTCTCTCTGGTCTGTGCGACCCTGCTGGCCCGATGCAAAGACAATTACACTCGAACGCGCCCATAACTGTACCGCTTTTACCGTCGCAAGGCTTGAGAAGAGGGATTGATGCGGCCGTAACTTCATTACGAGCTGAAAAACGTAATCCTAAGATGCGAGTTTGGAGTGGATCTTGGAGCAATTTGGCTGGCTCGTTTTCTTTTCGCCTCGCTTTTCGCGCGAAATGTTTGCGCCGAGCAAACGGTGCTCTCGAAATCCATTACGACCTATTGGCTAGTTATGAGCTTTACTCGAGCGACTCTTCTGCTGTTAATATTTTAACGAGTGAGAAAGTTCACCTGAAACTGCTCCAAGTTTCAAATTGTGAGTTTTGACAGAGTTGTTCTCGACTTTTAAACCACTGTATACGAGAGTCTCTCTTCAACTTTCTAACTCATGGCTTGCGCATGATCAACTTAGCATTAACCTAACAAACAACTGGTTCAACGTTATTTCGCTGGAAGACTTTCAGTAGTAACAGACGAAATGGGTCGCCCGACTGACAAAAAAGTTTTATCTCGGGGTCTCCGAATACAAAGTTTTGATGAAAAAATACGTTATGACGATTCTCCTTGCATAAAATTTGTTTATTACTCCTCCTCCTGCAGATTGCGTGAGTCTCAATCTAGGATACATACTGTCAGCCACCCAACAGGTGGCTGACAATCCAAGAGCTTGGTCTTGATGA
>JAPYYZ010003561.1:0-11476 GCA_030522705.1 Eretmocerus eremicus
TGCTCACGGTGTTCAGAAGTGCTCTTCTGCTCGGCATGGGCCCGCCTATGTTTGGCATCAGCCGCTGGAGGGTATACCCTACTCTCTCTGCCTTGAGTGGGGCTTCCCTGATGTGCGCCTTGTAGGTATCTATCTATTTATCTATCTATCTATCTCTCTTCCTCTCTCTCTCTCTCTCCCTCTTTGCGCGAACGAATTACCTGTTTGATGATCAAGATTGATTGGATATTATGGATATTGCGAAACTGAATCATACGTTCGAATAACTTCACTTGTGGAGAAGAGATTTGAACAGACAATCATATTAAACTCAGATATATCATTCCTATCATGATTGATGTATGCTTCGAATAATACGCGTGATGTTGAAGGGAATACGAAGAATATCCATGTAATGTATGTCATTATCCACTCATTGATCGTTTTCTTGCATTTCGATATTTTCCGCTCCTTTTTTCCGCGAGTCCTCACCGAAGTCGGCTCGGTTTTGACCTTGAAATTTTTCAAGTCGCATAGCGAATGCTTGCTTATATAGATCTCCCGCTACTGAAATCTTGGGATGTCATTGCAGGTCTCATGACTAGATCGATGAACGTGTTTGGTTTGGCTGAAGACCTCGTCAAGGAAGGAATGACGTTTCTTTGTACTTATGAAACCTCACAAGACCACAAAGAGCTCCTCCTTGCGATCATCCGGAGATTCCAGGGATGTAACAACAATCCAGACACAATGAATTTTAAAGCTGCCTTGAGAAAATTACTGTCACACGTAGATGTACGGGTACCTCTGACCGGTAATTTTCGACCACGGGACAGCACTTCACTATTGATCGCTCAACCATCTATCATGCAAGATAATAGTCAAAATCGACCTCTGAGCTTCGTCTTGTCTGTGGAAGAACTTGACGCTATTTGCCATGATATACCAAAGATTCAATTGAATGAATATAGAAAGGACGTCATTGCGTATATAGCGGGCGCAGTAATTCGTGCAATCATGAAGAAAATTTCTTGCGAAATTTTCTAAATTAGTTTAGAAAAACAAACAAGCGAAGAAGTGGCATCCACTCTTCAGCGGCGTACGGAGTATAGAAAACTCGTATCTTAATCTGATGATACAATTGCGGTATGCGAATCTGCTGGAAGAGCTTTCCGACTCTTAGCAGTCCAGCCGAATTCGATAAAAGAAAAGGACGCCTTCCAAAAGCTTACTCTGATTACAATGCATTCGTTCAAAGGTTCATCACTTTCCATCAATGAACATATCTGCGATCCCTTATCGGATCACAGATATCAACTCATGAAAACTATTGTCTCACACTATTTTCAAATCAGGTTTCACGATACTTCGACATGTATGAACTGTCGCGGAGTGAGAGTAAGGATGCGCAATAAAAAGAACACAATCTTTCAGGGTCGATGAATCAGATTCTGATCAGCAGTTCTCTTTTCTACGTAACTCGAGTATCAATGAACATCACCGTAATTTGTCATTCTCCAAAATAATTGTAAAAAAAGGTACACCAATTATGCCGAAAAATATGTAAAGTAGAGTTATATCTAGCAATCAAACAAGCCCATCACGCGTAGTCTATGTGTAATACTTCAATAAGAAAAATCATGAATGATATACAACAGAGGTGATTGGGATTATTTATATCCCCTCCTGAATAGATAATTCCAATTCATATGGTACCTCATTTAGACTCTTCACCACCATTACCCCAACAGCCATCATGCGATGCATGATGAAAAATCATAAAATTCTACATTCCTACACACAGAATTTTATATTTTGAGCAGCTGTAAATTTTATGTCATTGCATGAAAGCAAGACCTTTTCAAATATTGCACGCAAATATTTCCCGAAGAAGTGATCCTGCTGTCCCCATGAGTGGAGAGAGGTCAGTTTAATCTTCATTGCAAGCTCCGGAAAAATATCAGGATATATTCCGTCCTTTCCCAACAAATATGCCATTGAAATGACTTGAGAGGTCTTTTTCAAGCTAATAGTTCCTGAAAATTCGGAATCTGCGGGCAGGCAATTTGTGATGAATCTACATCTACTTGCTGGAAAAAACGAGAATAAGCTGTTGATCAATCATATAGCTCATTTATATACGAAGAATGAGCGAAAAGAAAAATTCGCCCCAGTGGGAATCGGACCCGGGTCCCGCGCGGTCTATGCAGGCAAAAAATTTATCGAGTTCCATGACCGCTCGGCCACGGATGCACTTGTATGACATTGCGTTCAACTTATTCATCAAGTGCTGGCCCCTCGGAGGGGCTTGTGTTTATTGTGTCGGGAGACCGGGCGATGATTACAGATCGTGGAGCCTACGAGGTCATGCGATAACTAAGCAGATTTTTGGGAGCAGCATCCTCTTCGCAATGTTATGAAGAATATTTTTGCATCAAACGGACAGCGTAGATCAGCTGCTGCCTTTCGTGCATGCCGAGTATCAAGCCGGCGCGGCGGGGAGAAGCGCCGATCAATCACGAGCTGCGCGAGAGAGACAACACGCGACTCTTACGACTTCTGTCTTTCTCGGTCGGAGTCCGACGGCTGCAGTACGGGACACGCAGTCTATGCTTCCATGTCTATGAGTTCCAAACGGTTTTTCCGTTTCGAAAAAGATGATTGTGGTCCTTCTCATCGACCCACACGTAGATCACTATGGACAAAGTTCGTAATTCCCGAAACGTCCCTGTGAGAGAATAATGACGGTTTTGTGACGAAACCACCTCTACTCTAGTTCCGAACGTGTTTCTGATTCGGAAAAAATCATGGTGGCCGCTCCCATTGATCCACACTATAATCACTTGGAAAAATGGATGAAAATTGGTTCTAGATCCATGCGTTCATTCGCTCCGCAAAGCGCTGCTCTGCAAATCTCTTCCCCGGGGTGTATAACAAAGCTATCCCACCTGGCGTCACGTGTCCATACATGTATTTCCGTGGAGGAGGAGAGAATTCAGTGATCATATCCATGAGACGAAAGGCATAGTAGTAGACTCTTCGACACAAGTAGGTCTGTAGAATGAAAGTCATTTGAATGAACAAACGTGGATAGTAAATAGTAATTTGTGATCGTCTGTGCACAGATGAGCGATTCACTCACTGGTCATAGACTTTCACTTGCCTACAAAGAATCACAGAATATCATCCAATACTCGCGGGCTCAGTGGTCTCCGTTTTCTCGTGATAATCTATATCCATGCCTATGGCGCGAACATAAACGTGCCACTCTGAGTTCAGAAACCCATTCTTGCGCGTTTGAATTGAACAGTACATTATGCACCGATGCGAAGGCTGTGTCGGGGCACGGGAGTCAATCCTACTCCCGGGTGTAATGAGGGGAGATCACTTCCCGTGCCTCAAGACAGAACCTCCAGACTGGAGCTTGATCAGGGTGGGAATTATCTTTCAATCTCCGACGGGCCATCAAACCGCAAGCCAACAAACCCACGAGACCGAAAATTGACGTGACGGAGATGATCCCTGCATCCCAGAAAGGCTATAAACCCGCAAGCTAACGATCCCCCGACACCTGACTTTTGGCGAGATGGGATTCAACCCCAATTTCTAGACAGGCTGTGAACTGACAAACTCACGAGACCAGAGTTTTGACGTGACAAAAATAGTCCCCAAATCCCTGACATTCTGACGACCCGCAAGCTAACAATCCCCCGAGACCGGAACTTTGACGGGTTGGGAATAGTCCATAAATTCCAGACTTTAATCCAACAAGACCTTGATTCCAGAATTTCAACGAGATGGGAATCATCCATAATTCTCACACAGGCTATGAACCCGCGAGCTGACGAACCAGCAAGACTGGAACTTCGATGAGATGGGAATAAGTCCCAATCAGGATGCAATTCCGGTCTCGGGAGTTTGTCAGCTTGCAGCTTTAAGGCCTTTCTGGTATTTGGGAGTGATCCCCATCCCGTCAATATTCCGCTCTCGAGGCTTTGTCAGCTTGCGGGTTCACAGCCTGTCTAAGATTTGGGGATGAATCCTATCCCGCCAAACTTCAGGTCTCGGGGGATGTTAGCTTGCAGGTTTATAGTCTGTCTGGGTTCCGGGAATGATTTCTGTTACGTCAAAAGTCTGGTCTTGTGGGCTTGTCAGCTTGTGGGTTTATAACCTGTCTCGAATTCGGGGATAAATCCCATGCCACTGCAATTCTGGTCTCGAGTGTTTGTAGCTTGAGGGCTTATCACCTGTCTGGGATCTACGGATCGTTTTCATACCGCCAGAATTTCGGGGTCGAGGGTTTGTCAGCTTGCGTGTTCATAGCCTGTCTGGAATTTGGGAATGATTCCCGTTCCGTCAAAATCTTGGTCTTGTGGAATTGTCAGCTCGCGGGTTCACAGGCTGTCAAAGATTTAGGGATGAATCCCATCTCGCAAAAACTCGGGTCTCGCGTCATTGTTAGCTCGCGGACTTACAGCCTGTCTCGGATTTGGGAATCATTTCGTCCCGTCAGAATTCCGGTCTCGTCGGTTTCTCAGTTCGCGAGCTTAGCCTGTCTGGGATTTAGAGATCGTTCTCATAACGCCAAAATTCTTTGATTGAGGGTGTGTCAGTTTGCGGTTTCAGAGCCTTTCTGGGATTCGGGTATGATTCTCATCTCGTCAAAATTCCGGAATGAAGGGTTTGTCAGATCACGTTCTGGAATTCGGGGATTATTCCCATTCCATCAAAGTTTCGGTCTCGGAGGATTATGAGCTTGCGGGTTTATATTCTGTCTGGGATTTGGGAATGATTCCCGTTATGTCAAAATCCCGGTCTCGTGGGTTTCTCAGCTTGCGGGTTCATAGCCTGTCTCGAATTCGGGGATGAATCCCATCTCGCCAAAATCCAGGTCTCGGGGGATTGTTAGCTCGTGGCTTCATAGCCTGTCTGCCATTGGGGATAATCTGCGTCACGTCAATATTCCGGTCTCGTCGTTTTGTTAGCTTGCGGAATCATAGAAGGTTTTTTTAGATCATTATGTGGAATTTGGGGATTAATTCGATTTCATCAAAGTTTTGGCCTCAGTGGACTGTGAGCTTGCGGGTTTATAGCCTTTCTGGGATTTGGTGATGATTCCCGTACTGTCAAAATTTTGGTCTCGTGGGCTTGTAAATTTACGGGTGTATAGCCTGTCTGGGATTTGGGGATGAATCCCATCTCGCCAGAATTCAGGTCTCGGGGGATTTCGAGCCTGTTGGTTCATAGCCTGTCTTGGATTTGGCGATCATTGCGTCACGTCAAAATTCCGGTCTCGTGGGTTTGTCAGCTTGCGGGCTTACAACTTGTCTCGATTTTGAAGATGAATCCCATCTCGCCAAAATTCAGGTCGCGGGGGTTGTTAGCTTGCGGGTTTAGAGCCTGACCAGATCGGATCAAGGCTTGAAGGTCATCCCAATTGGGGGGATTATCTCAGAGACCTCCGTATGGGCCGTGGCTGAAGAGTGGCAAACTTCGCTGATAAGTAGAGGGTCAACCTTGCGGATCATGGATTCGGCTAAAACTTTGTGAATCATCTTGTTTCGGTGAGGAATAAAGATTTCTCAGAGGGTTTATTCCCATAGGCCCTCTGATTTGAGATACAGTCATGGTCATTAGCATTACTGGTATACCTATATATATGACTTTCAAACATGGGCCTATATGTCAATGCTAATGTTCACAGTTGTACTCCGGAACAGAAGGCCCATGAAACTGAAGCTTCTGAGATATCCTCATCTCTCACCAACACAAGATGATTTCCAAAGTTTCGGTCAAATCCGTGATCTCTAAGGTTGATCCTCTACTTGTCAGTGAGACCGAACACGAAAAAAAAACTAAGGAACGATCACGCGAGTCATTCGAGGAGCCTCACTACGACTCTTGAGCGTTACAGTCCACGCGCAGAAAAACCCATCAGACATACAAAATTTTATTCAACCAAAAACAACACGTGAAAGTTTTGGGGATTTCCATGTAGGCCTCAGCTCAAGAGTGACCAAGTCCACTGAGAGCGACCGAACATAGAAAAACCCCTCAAGAGCATGTTAAAGCTCTACTCTACCGTCATTCATATTGAATGTTCCTAAAATGATGCTATACAATATTCCGGAAATGTAGCTCCAGACAGCTTCGCCTATTGGTGACATGTATCACTGTGTGGAGTTGCGGAGTGATCCATTGGAAGCTTTTGGAGGAATGTCAATTATGGTGCAAGTATATTCTAATTGCAATATAATCGGGATTACTCCTACAAGAGCTCTCCGCGGATCACTGTGAAATTTCATACAGTGATGCGTTTCTCCAAATACGCATAGCCGTCTGGAGCTACGTTCTCGCAATATTGCATAGCTCTATTAAAAAGAGATTTATAATGAATGTCGGTAAAGTAGAGCTTGGACATGAACTTAAAATGATCTTGCGAGCTCTTTTAGCTCATAAGATAGAATTTCATACACTCAAACATGAACTTATTACAAATACAAGATCCCATTGATCGAAAGCGTTATATCACGAGATCATTCTGAGGACTTCCGTATAGGCCTTGGCTTAAGAGTTTCAGACTCCACTGAGTGCGATCGAATACGAGAGAAATCCTAGGAACGATTCCATGAGCTTATTGAGCTCATAAAATAGAATCCAACACACTCCAATATACTGTCATCACCAATACAAGATCACATCGAGAGCGCCATAATATGAGATCATTTCAAGAACTCTCATCTAGACCTTGGCTTAAGAGTAACAAGCTCCGTTGAACGTGACCGAAGACGAAAAAAACCCTAGAACTGATCATGCGAGCTATTCTAGCTCATAGAGTGAGATCGAACAGATACGGAAAATAACTCTCCAAGTCCAAAATTACAGAAAAAATTTAAGAATCTCAACACGCGATTACCCAGGAGTGTAATGGGCTGTCCTTCCGATGAGAAAGAGGTCATTCGCACAGACACATAAATACATATACATGCATCATACTCGTTGAGTGGATAAACTGCCAGAAAACGATATAGGGCATCCAAACCAGATTAACACATGATTGAAATTGATGAAAAATTTTGCGATACTCAACACGCGATCACCCAGGACACCTTCATCAAAGAGTCGGTTCTTACACCAGTTAAGTACTATACTTATCGGCCGGAGTGTACTTAGCTGTCTCTCTGATAAGAAAGAGGTCATTCGTACAAACACATGAATACATATAGACGCACCACTCACGGGAAGTGAATAAACCAATCCAAGAAACCTTCAGAAAACTGTGTAGGTCACGGGAAGTGAATGAACCAATCCAAGAAACCGTCAGAAAACTGTGTAGGTCATTCAAGAGTTCTCTCAATAAGGAATGATGAAGAAATGATGAGAAAGATGAATAGATGACTATGAGATGACAAGACAAGCTCAAGATACCTTCGAGATAAGAAGATATCTCAAAGTTAACTAGATAATGAGACAATCAAAGATGACATAACTCTTTATATATAGTTCCGAATATAGTTCCGAATAGTTCCTTATTTGCCCATCCGACTCAGATTGTGTTCTATCAAAATTGGAAATTGGAGGATGGATGGGGCCGAAGAGGAATCCGTCAAATCTTCTTGCAGGACGTCTAAGTTGTGCATCGATGGGGAATGGATACCGTCAAGCTCGGCGCAGATGGCGCAGCCGCTCTAAAGGGGCCACCCAGTATGTGTGAGTACACGGCAACGCGCGGCGACGCACGCAATCTCACACGGATTCACTTACACATACTGAGTAACCCCCTAAGAGCGGCTGCGCCATCTGCGCCGAGCTTGACGGTATACATTTCCCACACTCCTAGTTTGGAGTAAGGGATCAGTTGGTCACAGTCCATGAATTTCGGAGCACATTTCTTGCGTATTGACGTTAGCTGTCTCTCCTTTCGATTATTTTCCTCTAGTAATCTACTACAGTCTGAAGTAACCGTGATTTTCTACTCCGATCTTACTGTTCTAGTTTCACCAACATGTATAAAAAAGATCCCAGGATTTTCAAGAATAGGCGTTAATTCATGCGTCTTGTTAATTCTACCCGACGTTGTGTGAGTATTGCAGATAACCAGCCATGACAGGGCCAACAGTGCTAACGCGCAGGATGCCATATCGATCCCCTGCAACAGTCGAATTAATGCAATCTCATTAGCAAAAAGCCCTTTCCACCTCGTCGGTATGTTTCGAGGATGTTTTACCGTGAGATGATTCGAGTAGGACGTTATTATTCATGTGGAATTCTTCAATTTTGAATATGGACGTAAACTTCCATCTCCTTCTTCACATCCGCGGGCGTTTTGTTCTTCTCATATTGAAATTTTGTGTTCCCTTTTGATTGTTATAAATTTTCTCAAGCCGCTCTTCTGATGTCGGCTAAAACTTTAATCGGGTTGCATAGGTAAGAATAATAGATCTCTTATTCGAATTCGTCCTGTTTCTCCAACGTGCGGGTCTTGCGGCCGTGAATTATTTCAAATAGACTAAAACTCGTCGAAGGAAGTACTAAAGTATTATATTCAAACATTGCAGATGGAATAATTTCGTCCCAGTCCTATTTTTTCTCGGCTTTTCTCCGAATGTAGCTCCGGAGCATTGCGTGGCTTCGGTCCAGGGACCCGTCCCCTTGAGGGTGATAACTCGTACTCGTTATGAGTTTGGACCCGAATGTATTTGATAGTTCCTCAAGCAATCCATTCTCGAAGCTTGTGCCTCTGTCGCTTGGAATTACTTTAGGTACTCCGAAATGGGATATGGAATGCCTAGCTAGTGCATCTGCGATACTGATGGCACTTATGTCGGGCACTGGAACGGCTCGATAGAATTTTGAAAGTTCACATTGCATAATCAAGATATGTCCGTCAATTGAAGGGGTGAGAGCTTACTGTGTCAATTTCTACTTTGGGAAATACTGCTAATGGAGTATCGGTAATGATTATGGGGACTTTGGTTCGAATTCCGATCAAAATAGCCAACATAGACCGTGGAAAACAATGGACCACTGCTGCGGAAGCAAACGTTTTCGAAGTTGAGGCAGTTATAATAACATAGTATAACTATCACGCAACAAGGGCGGAGAACTCAGTGACCACATGAAATTATTTTTGGATATGTAGATTTGTACGCATACACCACTACGGCTATTCACTGAAGTCAAGAAAGGACTGGATATTGTTTCCGCGTTTATTTTTGCGTCCCTAAATTGTTATGGTCTGGAAAAATTGTCGATGCAAAATAAACAGACTGTCATGCTGTAGTTCTTCTAGATCCGGGGAAGATGAAAATTCTTCAAAACATTCGAAAATATGTTTGTATGATATAAACAAAACATCTGTTCGGTTTGAAGACCAAGGGTGTGATTATGATCGGTTCATCTGCGCGTGCGCGTGAGATTTACGTTTCGAAACCCATCCCAAACGATAGCTGATTCAATTCCCTTCAAATTGCGACCTTTTAGATGTCGATTGATGGAGTAGAACTGGAGATGGGGCGTTCCATTCGAAAGGCAACTAAGAAAAATTAGATTTCTCTCATATTTGATCGTATGGTTGTTTACAGAATACTTAGTGACCGTGTGCAAGATTTTTGCAAAATTTTCAAAATTGGCCTTGATATCCGATTTTGAGAATCTTGGCAAGAAAAAACGTCTCCTACTAAACCATGGCGTATCTCGAAAAAAATCAATTCTACAAAAAAATCGTGGAGAGCAAAATGAAAACTTAGAAGATCAACAATCATTTCATCAAAACTTCACTTCGCGAAGATTTTGTTAAGATTGATATTTATGTACAATAATTTGTTTATACAAAGTTTCAACACCAGGGACGCAATGGATATGCAAAATGAAATTATATAATGAGAATATGAGATGTTTCCTACGCGTGAAAGAAATCAGAGGGGTGTTTCTTAGTTACCCCGAGAAGATAATTACTGAATATTCTATCTCTGCCGCTCCCGAGCGCATGAAGCGGAGCAACAAGTTGCGTCAGCTGTCATAGCTCTCCGAGACCTCCCGGGGGTTTTCCACTTTCTTTTTTAACAATTTATTGCTCTTTAATGAAGGATAACACCCCTCTGGGAATTTGATATGTTTTCAAGGAGTCTTTAAATCTCACTAACATAGTTTTTTCATTGGGAATGATTCCAACTCGAATTATTATTACAACTCCGATCGCGATCGGAACTATAACAATAATGGCAGTATGAATCGCAATAGATATGTTTACAATAGTAACATGAATCGTAACAGGAATGAATACGGTCATAGTATGAATTGGAATCAGAATTTTTCCAGAAATAACGCGAGAAACGACTATAGAGGCTCGTCACGGAATCATAATTACAATACTCACAATGATCCTAATAATTCTGGCTACAGTCGAGGACACAATTCCAGGAATTATGATCGCTCATACAATGATTACGGTCAGGATTACAATAATCCAAACAGAAATCATGGAGGCACCCCCAATAATGATCGCGGAGATTATTCTCTGCGCAACGAGAGACGCGATCGCACTCCGGAGAATCGTGATCGAGGGAATTCGCGAGTTAATGATCGATCGACTTTAATCAAAATGTAAACAGACCGACCGATTCTTTGAACTTCGAGGAAGCTCGGCACCAAGCCGCGGGGTCAAGCGCAAACAACTAAATGAGCGAATAAAAAGGGAGAAACCGCCACAGCGGCGCGGTTCGATACGTCTTCTCGATGTCAGCCATCGGAGACATCCGATAGTGGAGCTCGGGAGCGATAATTTGAATATCGCACATGCCCATTCTATGCAGATACTGGAGCAGATATAACTCGGAAGGCAAAATGCGTTAGTGAGGGCGCAAATATTGACAAAAATTATGTGATTTCAATTAGTGGAGAAACCGCAAGGAAATGCCTTACTCTAGGGAAAATTACAATGAAGCTCAATAGATAAGATTGCGACGTTCATTTTGTACCGGACGATTTCGCGATCAATACGGACGGACTCTTAGGCTGGAGAGAATTTGAAAAGCGAGGTGGAATTATTGATGCTAAAGCAAGATGTCTCAAATTCGAGGAATTGCGAATTCCGTTTGTTGAAAAAAAATCCATTATACACCCTCGTACAAGACAAGTAATTCTTGCGTGAGTGGAAAATGATGCCAAAGTAGGTTTTGTCGGTCTCCAGGAGTTTGGACCAGGCATCCTATTTGTTAATTTTGTATCCATCAATGATGAGGCTGGAGCTTATGCGATTTCCATCAGTACGAATGGGACAGAAGTGGAGTTAAAAGCTCGGAGAATACGAAACGATAATGCCTGGGAAAGATATCTTTGACCTCGATGAGGAGGAAACTGAGGCAGAAGCAAAAGAGCGAGTCAATATATTGAATTTATATTAACTGATATCAATGAGTAGGAGAACCCATCGAAATCATTTTGACTCTATTGCTCGTTGGTGATTAAACTACATATAGTGAATTTATCGTTCATA
>JAPYYZ010003562.1:0-14461 GCA_030522705.1 Eretmocerus eremicus
GACTGCCCTGGTCAATCCCATTCGCAAGGTGTTTCTCGTGGAGGTATTGTTGTCTCGTGCGCGACTGCAGTAATTAATTGATCTCGAGCAATCGCTCTCGCTCGATTGTGGAATTCTTCTACTGCTCCGAGTGCATTTGTGCGCCAAGGTCGCGTATGGCTCCGCGTTAATAACGACGCACTTTACGAGCACGAGATAATTGCGAAAAGTAGAGCGATGCAGTGGAAGCGAATCGATTGAGTCGTGAGAGCACTCGACCGCGGCGGATAATGATGATGATGCCTCTCGAAATGGGCTTGTGACTCTTGTGGTGAAGGAACAAAGTTTCATTAGCAATCGCGAATCGCTGCGACCGTGGCATTCCTAGAATCTATTGATTCTGATGGCGGCTACGGTATAGGATTCATCAGAATCATGCCATAAATTCCAAGACGCAGAAAAGAGGATTGAGAGACAATAACTACCATCGCTCTTAATTTTATAACAAGATGTAAATATTAGAATTTTTCGAGATGCATACAAATTGAACTGTCAGAGGTCAACGCACCCAACGCGAGAATTTCTCACCCATGATTGAGTGAATTATAGCTGCAAACGTCTGGATGATTACGAAAGAATTCAACTTCAATCGCACGTAATATTCACACAATAACAATACAGATTTGTAACACTAGAAATGAGGTTGACTTACGCCACGATAATGAGATATTTAAACACTATGCTCTACGATCTGAATATCGATGTAATCTGCTGTAGAACAAAATATAGTCTTCCTTGCGTCGCGGATGATTTATTGTACGGCTCTCTCCATAGAACAAAGGTACTCGTAAGTAGGCTAATACTGAGTTATCGGTAGTGATTTATCACGTGCGGTTAGGCCAACAGAATGATCTCTACTGTTCTCGAAAAAGGGCCACAGATCCATGATAGCTGAAAAAGTCTGATCGTACAACGAAACAGAAAATCTACCCCAACGGCCTCGTGTTATACGAACTGAGATTGAAAGTTGATGTTGGGGCTGTTTTGCGTCCCAAATATATTTAATGAATTTATTGCCGAAAATTTCGCACAGTCAAAGACTCTCGCACAGGCATATTCAGATGGATCATTTTTGGGAGTTGTCAATCGCAGATGTTGGATGATGTGCGCGTAGCGTATAATAGTTGTTAAAGTCTTACGGTGGTGTGACCGCACTGCTGGCCCCTGGTCTCGACGATCGGTTTGACAAGGCGCGTCAAGCCCTGATCATTTTGAGCTATATGGTTGGGTATCTTGATCCTCTTGGCAAGTTGGTTCCTGGTAAGGTCGAAAGCCAGCAGCTGCGCTTGGCAGGCTTTCGCTCGAGTTTCATGTTCCAAGATTCCCGTATCTAAAACCCACAACCTGTTGCATTGATCGATCTGTCAAAATCAAATTTCACCAAGCTGATAGCTTTCTTCGGTTTTCCTTTATTTTATGCTCCGCTTCCTCTTTACGCGCGCAGCACGTACATACGAAGCTCGCAGCTCGCGCGCGCAGTCGCAAACTTTCTTCGCTCTCGAGTATATGGGCGCGAGTAAGCGATATATCCCCGCGCGTATGTAATTTCGCAACTGACAATTGTCGAGGCCCATATCGAGTGAACCAGTCATCACACTCCACAACTCCACACACATCCTTCCCCGCGAAGCCTCCGAGTGAAACTCGGCGCGAATTACGCCCTCTTTACGAGCATGAATTTTTCGACGATTCCGCGATATACGTGAAATGAGAGCCGCGCGAGATCGAGAGACTACCGGGGTGAACGCGCTCCATGAGAATCGCGAATTACATCCCAATAGCTCGAATAGGAGATTTCTCATGACAGCCGTAGATCAAAGTCAACGAATACGAACGCGTGTAAGCTGCGCTCGACGGCTTTGCAGAAATCACTTCTCCTTTAACAGAGCTCGCCGAGCGGTACTTATCGTTACAGCGTCCGGAGCAGTGTATAAAAAACCGCAATCGTAAAAAAACACCGTACACGCGACTGTGGCTTCCAGCTTAACAACTCGGAATCGCTTGTAAAACCGAGAGACCGATCGCTATCCTCGAAGCGGAAGATTACTCGCGAAATTTCTAATCGCGCCCGAGGGCCAAAAGCGCCAGATCTGTCCAAAAGCGACGCTTGGCTCGCGAGAACCAGATATTAAACGACTGCACCCGGCTTTTGGCGCCGCTCGCGCGAACTCTGGACGGGCAAAAAAAGTGACGGCCGGTCGGCGCGATCGCCATGGACCGCAGCGGCAGAAATTGCTCGAACGCTCTCGCGCGATACGACAGCCGCGGCCGAATGTCGTCGAGCGCTCCATGTAAGTATACGAGTAAAATCTTCGCTCGGTCAGCGCAGCTTTCGATATATCTCGATGCGGCCCGCGACCCGCTGCGGAATACGTATATAGAAAGTTTGAGGCTGCGCGCACGTGTGCGTTCGCGGAAAAAGAAAATCGCGAGCGCTTTGAAGAGAGTGCTGCGAACGAGAGGAGGAAAGGGAGCGAGTGTATACGAGGAGGTGAGCCCAGGTGGAAGAGAGACGAATTGAGCGAGACTTACGGCGAGGCCGTAAACGCTGGTTATGCCGCCGCAATCGCCCGCAGCGTGCCACGACCAGTCGGGGTACGGCGATAACAGCGGCCCCGAGGCCTCCTCCGAGCGGCTCGATACCGTGCTCAGCCGCGCCGGAACTCCGCCGTAGCCGATGTGCGACAGGAACACCCTGCCATCTGCAAACAGTCCCACCCCCAATGATTATCACATCCATCTATGGAATCAGTTCGTCGATACGAAGGCGGTTGCTTTTGATGCCCACAACAATCGCAAGTGTAAAAACCAGAATTTAGCGATTCATATTTTCAAACGGTGACAGGAAATCTACTGACTTCAAAGACAACAATCACCGAATGGCTGATCTTGAAATATTTTTACCAACGACGCTCCGATTACAAGTCATAGCTCCCCACCAGAAAGCATTTTTTTTGGTCTTATTGACTTCCACTGGGCGGCTATTTCAAACAATTACTCACGAGCGAAAAATTCATCCGACTTGCGGTGCTGTCAAAGGAGATATGTCAAATAACACAGGTGGACGAATAATTGATCAATGTGCAAATTGAGCCCTCAGACTATGGAGAAGTCTTCTGCTAGCTCGAGTCAATCATAGATAGAGAAATCAAATATGTCATTGCATAATAAGCAAGTGGAAAAGTACTTGAGGGGATACATATCGAGTCGATTGTTCATTGTTCTTGTTGTCAACAATTTTGATGTCCGCATATGAATAACAAATTTTCAAGAGTTTTACAGACTTTCAGGATAATGGCCCGTTATCTTACCACGCTTATTACATCATGATTTGCAACTGTCAAAACCCCCGTCAGAAATCCATTGTAACCAATGATAGTAAAACATCGAAAGAATGCCAGGAACCATTACGGTTTTGTGGTCTGAACTCATAACTCATCTAGTGATGATGATACTTGCTGACAACACGAAATTATGAGCAAATTAAGATGAATAGTCAATGATCGTCATTAGCTGCATGTAAATAAAGGAGCTCCAAAAGTCAGAGGGAGACCAGGTATTATGAGTGAATCATAAGGAACCTAGATGTCACTCCTTACGCAATGGTTATCAATACCAAGATCATTCAGCTTAGCGACCTCATTTCCAATCCGGCATTCATGCTCAAAAAAGCTTTGAATGCATCGTGTCGCACTCAACAAAGATTGAACCATTGGGATTACAACAAGGCGGATCATTGAAAACAAGAGACATCCATTCACGTGCAGCATCCTCGGCAGAATCTCGGTGGCAATAAAGAACAGTTTCTCAACTCACGTGTTGGAAAAATCACGACAAACGCCATTTGTTCTGATACTTAATGTCCCTATTTCATCTGGGTAATCTTGATCTACTGCCAGAGAGAATATTGAAGAAAGATCCGTGAATTTGGTTCATATTTTTCAAAACCCAGAAAGAAAAAATGTAAATTCATCGAGTATCCATAACATATTAGTTTGGCCGTGCTACGTCTTTAGTTATGAGAACAGTGCATATCGGATGACTCAGTCAGAAGTATAATTTAGAGCCGTGTAAATTTCACTGCAGTTTTAATTCAAGATCTGTCAATCCGCTGAGATGTATTGAAGAACAATGCCTGTTGATCACAAGAACACTGAATGAAAAGAGCTGGCTTCTGAGTCAATTTACAGTACCCTTGGATTTTAGACACATTCTGGGTTTTTTGGCTCCTGCGTTCTTATTACTCGAATCCACCATGAAATTTTTCTTTTCGTTCGTACGATCGCCTCATGCATTGCGGATCAAACGATCAAGTGTATTGCCATGTGCTGCATTTAGTGATAGGGTGGGATCAATGAAAGTTCATCACATCTATCGGATCATGAATTTTCGAAAAATGTTTCACTATATCATGTCATGCTTAGACTCATTTTGAGCCAGAAACCAACCATCTATCCTGGATCTCATTTCGATTGTTTTCTGAGGGAACGTGTGACTTTCACATGATTATGGTTCCGGGAGACGATTACCTTTGGCGACAGCCACATCGGATGGTAGAACGCGGGAGAAATTATAGTCTCCCAGTCTCACAGCGTTCTGCTTATGTTCCTCGGAATCCCATAAAAAATCCAGGTACTTCCATTCGTAAACAGTCTGCAACTCGGCACGCGTGGACGTTGGTATGGCGAGCGCGAAGAGCCACAGTAGCAGGTGCATTTTAACACTTTTTTTCGCTTCTCCTCGTGGCTCGGTGGAAGCGCTGCGCGTCCCTAATAACCTTGTTTTACTCTATTTTCGAGGCACAACAGCGTAACGATGGTCGTTCGGGGGGGCGAAAAAAGGGCTTACAAGGAGCTGTAATGAAACTACGCGATTCACATTGTCCTCTCTTCGTCCGCTCATGAAATTAAAATCGTGGCAACACCAGCAGCCGCACAAAATATTCACATTCCCAAAACGGCATTCCTCTTCTGTGTCGTACACGCGCGCACAGCCTAGCCTATTGTTTGCTCCTCTATTCACTATTTTGCAGTTTGTACTGGCGAAAAATCCAAAGTTTGCACTGTGCGCGAATACGAAGGGGCAGCGCTTGGCGAGTATAGGCGCGAACTGCACGAGAGCGCGAGTGGAAATGCCAACAGTTGAGCGCGCGCGCGTTATCAATAAGTGAACGTTCGCGCGTCTAGATTTGAATGGTCGGGAATATTAGCGCCTATATTGCGTGAAAGTATATACACACTCGCCCCACCGAGTGCCTGCAATGTGACTTTGCGGTGCTGCAGCTTCGGTCCTTTCTCCATCCTCTCGACTCTCTGCCGACTCGCAGCTGCCGCGCGGCGGTTCACGCCGAGAGCTGGGAAGAACGACTCTTTCCTGGTTTCGTCGTAAAAAATTTTGCCGGACAAAGACTTACTTGCGAACAGTGTTTTTCCTCGCTCAATATCGGCACAAATAATAACGCGACTATTCACGTTTTCAACAACTTCCTTGATCCGGCTACAACCATTTACCCTTGGTGAAACATTTTCAACGGGATTTCTAAGATACGATTTACGTGAGAGTATGCGGAAAGAAAAAATTCCTACCCCATGATTGAACCTAGATCTTCCACGTAGGAAAAGTAGAAGAAAGTCAAGACGTTCCTCAATTATATGGCATAAAATTCGATATTATCATTTTTTCATATCAATACATGTTCAATCAGTATCAATTGAAAATCGAATCAGTCAAATAACATCACACTATATAACCGCGGGAAATAGTATATACAGTCTTGGTCCGTCAACGTAAATTTCTTGATCCTTCAAACGATATTCCAGTGCTTTGATAATCACATCACACAAGTTTTTATAAACTAGCTCTCTAATTTCTTCAACGCGAATGAATCTGCACCGGAAAACTCGAACTCGGGAGAAAATACTGTACTCTGTAAGATATTCTGAATTCTCATAACAAGATAATCAGATATTGGCAATCATCACATTCATTCCAGAGTCTAGATATTGCTGAATTTTTGGATGAAATGATTTATATTTTTCGATTGAATCGTTACACATAATTCATTCTGATATAATAAAACAAGGCAATGATGAGTGACCGTCTTAACTTGCTCATAATACAGAAGAAATCGTTCACTTCCTAAAAATTAGAGACGATGAATGTCCCAGGATCTATCATAACAGCTTTCATTTCCCTGTAAGAGTATCCGCAGCTTATTCTGTTACGCAGATAACACTCGTGAAGAATTATTCCGTAAGTGGAACTTCCTTGAGAGAGGTATAGTCCTTACTGGCATCATTGGAAGTTCCTGACTGTTAAATTGTTGGGAGTGCTCTACATAATCAAGAAAATAACGAATCATGAATGAACATCAGCCACGATGAAGTTAGAATGGATGAATATTTCTGACAACCAACTCGAATAAACCAATATAAGATAGTTATGATTTCGTACACTAACACGGAAAAATCCTCTTTAGTTTTGTATTTATGATGATATCGAGACTTCCGATGTGGTATACACCTGAGCGAGAAATCACCTTGCAACATTCATGAGCATATATCATCTTGAAGCGCTGCAAAAGTCTGTCCATAATCCAAAATACCTAGTTATGCTAATGAAAGGCTTGAGGGCTGCATTGGAATGTCTTTGATTTAAGGTTACAGTCCCTTCCGATCCACAAAACTATTCAGTTAAGCCAAATGACTATGATGTTTTCGACAAACTCTCATTTTTTAATATTAAATTATACAACCACGCAAGAGCTGAATAGAGAACGGAACAACATCTTAATCGGAAATATCGAGACCACTCTGAATACTCACCAAGGAATAGATGCTGATTTTGGACTTATGTGTTACTAGTGTTCATATGCACTCTTGTGATCTCGGATATTCGATCTAAATCTGAAGCAATCTCATGGCGACGCATTACTGTTAATTTATCCACGGAAATTCATCTTGGAGCTTCTTTTAGCAAGCAAAAACACCATCCTCAAGGCTCTTGGAGCTTGCCTAGATAATTCAAGACATACTCCTGATGTCCAGATTTTATAGATTTCTTGTAACGTTCTTGTAGGGGACGGTAAATCAAATCATACAACTTAATTTGACTCAATACGTTGCCAATCATTCGAGGGTACGTGTAACGTAATGTTCGTCAAAACTCCACTTCCAGGCGGACTAGATTGTCACACTCGCAGAGAAAGCAAATATTATAAGCTGCCTTAATTCTATCCGCTGGCCATGCCCCAGTTACTGAAGTTCTCAGTTTACAAACCTTTGTTCATTTCTGTGATTCAATGCCTCCTACAATTTTTGTGAGTATATTATCATACTTCGATGTACGATTTCTTTTGGGAAATCGTGTGGACCATGTGATTTTCCTAGATTATTTAATTGATCTTGATTGACGTTATCTCTTTCAAATACGTCAGCGCGTGAAGATTATATAGAAATTGAAAAAAAATGCGATTCTGGACCATCATTACATGAGAATTATTTTTATTCAAGACCATTTTCACTTTCTACTACCGCGGTCCTTGGTAAGTTTATACAAAGTATTTTCATTAGAGAAACATCATCCTTGTCAAGCTTGTCTGCCTGAATTCCCGTCGATTTTGACCTGATATCAAGTTTTTTGAGCGGTAGTCATAGATCAGGACTCCAGAAAATTTTGAGGTACTCCTCCAATTTGAAATACGATCTCTCTTTATGTATAAAATGTTTAGCGGAAAGATAATACACTACATCATTTCGAAAATTGAGTACATCTTAGCCGACGACCAAAGGATTCCCCTGATTGACTTGTTGCAAAGCCACAGCGGTTTCACGTGGTAATTCGCACTTGGAGCCGGCAATAAGGTTTTTCACAGAACCTCTCAGAACGAAGAAATTATAGTTGTTGAAATTGAGCTGACGACTTTCGAAAGCCACAAATTGGTTGGCCATCACCCACAATTCCTCTTCTGGAATGGCAGCAGATGGTTGAATGACTTTCATATTGTTGGGATACCGCAAACGTTGGGGATCCTGAGCTATTATGATCTGCAAAGCAATATAGGCAAATTGAGTCATTTCCATGATGTTACTCAACGAATATATTACTACGAAGAAGAGTTGTGAGGAAACCCCGTTTGAGTTTTTCCAATATAAGCACTCTGCTTTTGAGTTGTGAAATGTGGAGTAACTTACGATATTTTCGCTGCGCAGTTCCCTGTAATGATTCCAGCAAGCAATGGAGAGTTCCCTGGTGAGCCCTAGGAATAGTGTACCCTGAGATGAAAAGGCATGACCTATCGATTGACTGCTGAGAACTCGTCTGGCGCCCTGGAATTTGACGGATTGCCCGAGCGTGCTACGTTTGAGGGAGTCGGTATCGGCAGCAAATAGACCGTAGGATGCCAGAGGTCGGAAGTAAAGGAATCTCGGCTCATTGGGGAATAATCTCGGCGAAATATCCATGCCAACTATTCCAGCAGGGATAGACACGGGAGCATCCGAGCCGATTTGTATGTTTGCTTCACCAGGCTGGGGCTCGAACACTGAGCTCTCCATACGGTACAAACGATTTCGGTCACTGTCCCAAATTACCAGAGCATTGCCGTTAGCATCACCCATGTATACCTGAAAACGGATTTTGGTGAGTTACGAGTTACCCAGTGTATGAGGCCCTTAATCCTTGCAGTATTTTCTTCCAAAAAGACAGCCACGAGACAAGTATGACTTCATATCTACCATGCAATATTGCACACGACTTTCTTATTGAGACTTTTTGAAAAATATTTTGATGGAAAAAATAATCGGTCTCGATATCATATAAGAGCAAGCGAAACGGTCTCGCGGGGTAACAGTTGAGACGAAGAAATTTCTTGCAAATCTCACGGCATTCATGTCGGAGTGGAGTTCTGATTTAGATGCCGTTGGCCTGAAAATTCAAATCTGATGAAATTCGATTAAACTGGTTAGATTGAGATATCATTTTATGAGAAGTCAGATGATTTGAGTTTTTGGGTTGGCGCATTGAGTACCAATACTAAGCCAGAGTGGTTGACGTTCAAGAACATTACGTTGATTCCTTCAAAGTATGATGTCAAAGAACTCTTATGAATCTTTGATCCAGAGGCATTTGATTGTTAAACTCCACGGTTATCGATGTCACCTTTTCAGACTATTGTATATCTAAGTTTATGAGACTCGGAATCAATACTTTGGTAATTAGCCCCACTCTCATTTTTTCAAGTGAATGAAATCATCCTGGTCCATCCTGAGTATTACCCTTGAATTATCGTAATGAAATATTTCGAAACTCACGGTTGTGTTCGAACAAGAGCTTCCATAGGTTTCCACTTTCACATTTGCCATCAAGGTTGCTCGGGTTCGGGAGTTGGTCGCAATGTTGTCGGGAAGAACCACTCGCGTTATCAGAGTATCAGTCGCGAGATCAAAAGCTAGCAGCTTTGCATTACATCTTCTTGGTTGACCTTCTGTAAGTCCCGCATCCACTATCCACAATCTGTTACATTTGTCAATCTAAAATCAATTTGAGGTTATATTATAGTTCAAACGACGTTGAGGTATAATCAATCCATGTGAACGTAAAGTGATCATTGTGAATTGGCGCTGTAAAAGATTTCATCATATTACCGTGATTCTGTATACATCTAGAATTGAATCACAGTTACTGCTGTCGTGCCATGCCCAATTCGGATAAGGCTGTATCAGGGGCCCTGATGGAGCTACTGAATTAGTAACAACACCTAGTCTTGCGGGCACTCCAGTCGTACCCAGCATCGAAATGAATACTCGGCCCTCTGAAGAAATGAGTGCATCAATTAATCTTCGACATCAGCGAGTAATTTTTAATAGTTATAGTACTAGAGTATGCTCTTGCCACTCGTCGCTCAAGTATTATATGGGCTATGCGGGTATGCAAAGAGATATCCATGACCTGACGATTTAGCGAGGAGAAAATGAAAGGAGAAACGCATTAAAATGAAGAAAAAGCTCTACCTTGCCGACATTCGTCATAAGTTGGTTTAAAATAAAGTAGAACAATATTTCGAACAAGTAGCTGCGATCCAAACTTCGTATTGGCAGAACGCATCACTGTGTAAAATTTTGGAGTGATTCGCGGTAATATTTTAGAATAATTTGAACTATGGTATGATCATCATAATTTGCACCATAGTTTAAATTACTCCCAGAGCTTTCCGTGGATCACTCCAAAATTTCCCAGAGTAGTGCCTTCTGCCGATACTCAGGTTCCGTTGTTTTTACCTTTTCGAAATATTGTTTCACTTCATTCTGAATTAATTCATGGTGAATGTCGGTAAGGTAGAGCTTTTAGATCATCTTAATTTATGCAATCAAGACTGTTTTTAAAAAGAATCTGGACGGCCTCAATTGAATTCATAATTTGATTTGGTGATGATTCTGGGTTTTGCATATAACTTTCTCGTACCTTGAGAAACGTCAACATCCATAGGTAAGATGTTGGCGTAATTGTAAGCTCCAGAACTGATGGCCTGTTGTCGTTGCGACTCAGATGTCCACGTATAGTCTATGTATTTCCATTGGTAAGCTGTGTTCAATTGGCCCGTCACAGATACTAGCAACGAGCCAGTAGTAAGTAAGATGACACTCAGTAAGAGCCGCATTGTGTTGAGTTGGAGTGGATTTTCTGCGATTAGAAAATGATTCTGAAATTAAAAATACCACAAAAATTTACGGATGCTTCACCGTAAACTTAATTGATAATATCACTGAAAGGAAAGCACGAATAGAGGACAGATTTGGACGAGGTGTTACGCGTTAAAGAACAAATTCTACTTATCTCACAATGAGTTTGCTCAAACCATTCACAACGCTTTACTTGGTTTTCACACATGACATCAAGAGTTATCTAAGAATTCCAAATATTCGGTTGGGGAGAATTCATCTTTTGTCACGCACGGAGAGTATTGGACCAATATTCTTTTTTCAGCCCTAAACATTCATTCATCCTGATGAAATCTTGGTAACCGTGTTTCGAACTCTTTTTCCGATCAGCAAAGTAACGACCGAGACTGAATTTTTGACAGTCACCAAGCTAAATTCTACGGTTGAGGCAAGAGAAAGCCCAATCTAGAGGATGAATTAGTAACAGTGATATATACGAAGCTGCAGAAGAAAAAACAACTTATCTCAGTAAATGAAGCGTATCACGAGAAGTTTGAGGAGCATAGTCATGATTGAGAAGAGCTGTATTTTAGAAAATTCATACCAAGTTCATGAATGAGAGAATTTCGACCACAAACTTGAACCGTCTGCTCTTGTTAAACTGCCCGAGATACAGTGTTTCTCAATTCTCATGATCATGATTTTTCAACTTCCCGATGAACGACCTCTTTTTCCAATTTTTTCAGTCAAGATTTTTCATTTTCCGAAATTCTTTTAGNNNNGGATTTATTTTCTTATTGCCTCAAAAATGCAATAGTAGGCTTTATGATTTCGAAAACTGAGGTAGAATTTTTCAACTCACAAGAGCGAAAATATATTCCAGTCTAAACACAAATATCCTTTCCAAGAAGCGTTGTGAATCAAATCTCCGGTAATTTGACCTTTTCTGTCATTTATTAAGGGAGGATGACTCATTGGATCAAATGCTTCGATCAACGAATTAGAAATATTCCCAAAATCAACAGCTTTTTCATGTTTTATTAAACGCTAAGCTGTCTCATTTTATTCCACTGCATGAACACTCACACTTGAGTTACATCTCCATCATCTCTGAGCTGAAGTTTATCATGTCAAACTGAATGACTAAATTAATGATTTCTCAATTAATGCAATCACCAAGAAATACATCCTGGTTCATGAATATTGTTTGAGTTCGATGAAGCAAATTTGCGTGTTTAAGCAAATGGAAAAACTGCCTGGCACATGTCCCCATAAATCTTGTTCCGACTCACAAGCATATTAAATTCTACAAACTTCGAATGTAGGTCAGTCACGTGGTCAATCAGTTCGGTCTCAAAATTTTTTGAATAATATCCTAATTTCAGGTAGAAATTATAGTTGATTTATTGTTAGACAAGTATCTATAATCTAACCGATATATTAAAATTTGACATTCCACGCCTTTCGCTAATCAAGTTTCTCATCAAAATAATTTTAAAGACTCAAGACCTGTGGACTATCTGAGCTCACAAAGTTTGAGATATTTGCAAATTATTTACAAAGTTCCACGAATCAAGACGGCAAATACCTATTTTTTCAAAATGTCCGACCTACCCCCAATGTCATTTGACAATCTTCTCCAAAAACTACTCTGCAACGCTATTTCGACTAGAAACATTATACCTAAGGACTCAGAATAATCTGCTCAATACGTTAGGTTAGATCTCCATTGGGATTATAATTCTCTCCCCTTATCACAATAAAACTCAAACTGGAGGTATAATAAGTCGAGATCATGGTAAACAATATCACTTTTGAAGCAATTATCCATCAATTTTTGTGGTTGGAGCTTCTCATCGCCACGTATATCATAATCAAAAACCACATTTTCACTGCATACCGTGAGCCGGGGCTATTCTAGCCATCCCGTGGTTATTTGGGTCACTCCAGTTTTTAACCCAAATTTTGAGTGGTGTACAGAAGGTTACTCAATATGAGCTCATTCAAGAGTCTCCCTCTTCGCCTTTGAAATAATTTTTTACAGGATGATATACGATATTCTCCGGAAAAGTGAGCCCCTAATTATGCAAAATACTCGAATTGTCATTGCCCGAGAAAAATTTTCTCCCCTCCC
Organism: Eretmocerus eremicus; assembly: GCA_030522705.1. Classification (NCBI taxonomy): domain Eukaryota; kingdom Metazoa; phylum Arthropoda; class Insecta; order Hymenoptera; family Aphelinidae; genus Eretmocerus; species Eretmocerus eremicus. The sequence continues at coordinate 12,832 of JAPYYZ010003562.1, forward strand.
TGAACAACTGAACTTATGTTTAAGTTATTTTTGTACCAAGACTACCCAAGAGATGCTATCATGCGTAGTCTCTTTGTAATACTGAATAATATATTCTCTATTTAGAATAATATATTCTAAAATATGGAAGTTCAATATGAGCTCCTATGCAGGAATCATATTTTAGTTCCTCTAGGTACTCGACAGCAAACTTTCTAAAATACCTCATTTATGCATTGGCATTCTCAATTCTGCCGATTCTTTCCACAATCCAGTCATTTTCACTCTTCATTCGGGAGCTAGAATACAGCAATTATATTCTGTGCCTATCATAACATAATAGAAATATACATATGAGACTCATCCACTCGGGCAAAATCAAGACACAAACTTGAGGGTACGGAACATCTAGTTTGGTGTCCGGGAAGAGCTCGGAAATGAGAGATTCACTCCTCAAAATGTTCAAGTTACCGATATTCTAACTTTTTTTGCGGGGGCAAATTCCCATTATGGAGCGCTCTCCTCGAATGAGAGAGATGTTCTTCGAGATACAGAAAATTCATAGAGATAGAGAGACTTTTTTGGGTTGGAAAGGATCGGGATGCAGTTTTTTTGTTGTATTTACTAAGATTCAACTTTACCAAGTATCTCTGTATATTCAATGGTGTATCTTGAAGAAATAAAGAGCCATTCAAGGTGATAAAAATTCAGAACACTCTCCACAGGAAGATCTTATAATGATAAGCTAATGATTCTGGAATAGTCTTGTGGAAGTTTTTTTAACTGACTCCGATAAGTAAATGTGAATATTGACACACGATGTTAGTCTGGAATAATTTTATGCATTAAAGTACAAATACTTCTGGAATATTATATGACCCCGTTCAACAGCTGTTTCTCTGCATTGCATCAAAAGAATCATTGGATCGAGAGTAGAATTTTGGTAGATCCAGCTAAAGTCAATGAATATGGTGTAACAATACTTTGTTCACTAAACCAGAAAATTGACATTTTTGCCAGACAAAAGTGTCAGAAGAACCCAGGCAGATATTGTTGGAAATGATGTCGACCCGCAAAGACCGTTCATGACTTGAAATTATAGAAATCCATCTTCGAGTTGAATGAATGGTTTTTCTCGACTAATACCACTTAAATAGCTTTTGTTATACATGAAAATGTTAGACTGCCATTATATTTCATTGGAATGACTTGTTCGTATTTGCACAAATGGTTTACGCACTTAATGATGTTGATGGATAAGTGTATTCAGATTAATTGATCTTGCAATAGGTCAGGTAGTGACATTGATTGATTCGCGAGTATAATATCCACTCAACCGAGGAATTTTAACCACTTACATTTTTTTCTCCACTTAAAACTATTGTTTCTACTCTTTGGTAGCTAGAGCAATTACTCTAAGATAGACCAGTTCGTCATGAACGAATCCACTCAAGACAGTCCCCATGAAATCAAATACTTCATTGCTAAGATCAATCACAAGCTCGGACGATTTGGTTCATAAGTGATTGAAGATCATATATTGAACCTTTCAAAGCATGGTTTAATACTTTCAAGCCATGCCTTTTAGACTTCCAATTGATTATTTCTATAATACTGAGTGTTCTTGATCAATTTATTTCGCTTCAATCAA